>APFE030718390.1:0-16528 GCA_000404065.3 Pinus taeda | reverse complement strand
TGGAGCGCCAGAGGGACGTGGAGAGTCCAGCCCACGTAGGCTCATTATGATTAAGATCCTCATGCGAATGGTACCACTCGTGCGGAGCTTTGGGGAAGGACGGAATTTAGGACAGGAGGTTAAGGAACGTCAGAGAGGCCTGGAAGAAGAGATCGGTGATCGACATGGGAGATCACATCGAGAAGGTACGTAATCTGAGGGGAATTCTTCACCTTACATCAACCCAATGGCAGATTCGAACTGGTGTGGAAATGGCGAGTACATGTCAGAGGCTATAAATAGTAATAAATCAAACAGGATGGTTGATAGGAATTGCCATGCTTGCGGGAACAGATGGCAGGATTCGGACAGATGGATGGATAGTAGGAGTTGGCTCCGAGATTCTATAAAAACCTGCATGCAAAGCACCCACCCTCAGAGAATTGCAACTAGCTTCAGCAGCGCGAAAGGCGTCACTGGTTGTCTGAGGACCTCCTGCATTATTTTTAGTCGGCATTCGGTGAACGGAGTTACGGAAACAAGAAAGAAGGCTCAACTAGTAGAGGAAATGGAAGCTGCGCGGACCAAGGTGGCTGATAGGAAAGGAAAAGGGGTTGCGAAAGAAGAGGTCTTGGACGATGTATTTGAGATCCCAGATACTTCAGACGAGGGCGGGAGCAGCAACCCGAGTATGAATGCTGAAGAGTGGGAATGGTATGCCCTGGGTGTTAGTCAGCGGAGCCGGCGCGGCAGATGGGTTCCTACGCACGAGCGTCGAAGGAGGATCCGCCAAGGTGTCTGCGAGACTGCTCCTAGCCGTGGTCAGAACAGCGCGGCCAGTAAAGCCCAGGGCAGTAAGGAAGAGGTCCCTGAGCCAAGCCGTTGTCCTAGCAGGAAGGCCAGACAATCCTTCGAGCATAAAATTCAGCGGGCAGAACGTGCTTACGCTCAGAACACCAACCCTAAAATCAGGCGCATCATCCAAAATATGGAAGAAGAAGCAATTCAGGCTCAATCAGAGTCAGAAATGGAGGATTGGGAGTTGCTGGTTCATGACCCTGGTAATACAAGAGGAAGGATGTCTCTTTTCAAACAATCCCTTCATATTTATTGGGTAATGAAACGGTTGCTAGCCAAAGCTTTGGAGCAGGTGGCCTCTGAAATGGCTGAGATGGCTCAGGGTGTTCCTAATTTGAGGCGTGAAATCCGCATCCTGCAAATCTCCATGGAGATGCAAGGGAAGCAGCTTGAAGAGATTCAGCAATTGCTCAAGACCAGCCAGCAGAGGAACTTCAAGGAGGACTCTCCAATCTTTGCTAATGCAGTTGAGTAGTCTTAGTTCTTGTCTACCTTCTGATGATTTTGCGGTATTTAGATAATTTAGTCAGCTTCCCTCTTTTTGTAATGGACAGTCTATATATGCATATCAGTAGAATTAGACCAGGGAAGGACTGTAATGTCCATTTAGCTAGGAAAAAGAGACTGCGGGACTTCTTTTTTTGGTATGGTGTTAAAAACTTTAGGTGGACACCCTACTCGGTTTCCCCTGGTGGGCGGGTAGCTGGTCCACTAATTTTGATGTAATTTTCTGATATGTTAATAGAAAATGAGAAACACCACCTTTGCCTACAAAAAAAAAAAAAAAAAATAATATCTATAACATAACAAATGTATTGAAAAATTGTTTACCTACCAAATGTATTGCAGAGCAATTTGTATGCCATGTTGAACTTCAAATTTCCTTTGTTTTGTATTTTACATTTTGTTGTACTTTACACTTATACCATAGTTATAATACTCAATATCAATCTAATGGTTTTCTCTTGTTTCATTCACATTACATTTTAACTAACAAAATATTCATAACTATCATATCTTAACTCTTTTTTTTAATAAAAATGATTAAAAGCAAGTCAATTATACATATGTATTCCATAAATGATAACCCCAAGTGATAGCTCAGTTGGTCGAGTTCTCGTTGCTAAGTACCTTGTCAATTCGGAGGTCACGATATCAAATCTCCTCAACGCCCTTCGGGATAGGCCTGACATATTAGGCCAACAGGTAGATCCCTTTAGATGAATTTTCCCAGATTATTGCCCGTGGATGTATTCCATAGATTATAAAATTATTATTGTCTATTTTAGAATAGGGTTGTTAGAATTTAAATTTAATTATCAATAAGTAATAGATGGATGGTACCATTATCAAATATCCACAAAATATTTATGTTGATAGGCATGCCTATTTTGGAATATAGATTTTATTTCATTATTGATAATTAAATTTAAATTCTAGAAACCCTAATCCAAAATTGCTTCATCAGGTGGTTCTCCATTTCTGTTTCCCTCTCTTCTTAAATAAGTCTCTGAATTTTTACTTGAAATATTTTTGCATTTATCTGTTCTTCTTTTTGTGGTTTCATAATTGAATCTTTTCTTGTAAAACTCCACTTCCTTCTCCAAGTTTTTAACCTCCGCCTCTCTTTTTACAAGTACTTCATTTAAAAGTTGCAAAGCTTCTTGATCATATTTTGTTGGTTCCTCCATCATCCTTCGGTACTGCAATGCCTACATTTTTATTTGTGATTTCTCCTCCTATGGACGTGTGATCATGGCCATAGCCTGACTTACAATAACTGCAGAAGTGCTACGCTCTTCTTCTAATTTTGTGTAAATATGATTTAGAGGCTTATGCTCTAGCTCAAGTTGTCATTTCAAACCATCAACTGCACTTTCACCCCTATTTCACTTATACTGATCCCATCCAAAGAGTTAAAACCATTATCATTTCTCTCAACTAATAACCTCTTATGTAGGATATGAAAACCTTCTATGAAACTTGGTGTTCCAAGAGTTCTATACTCATCTACAACACTTGGACCACCTAATGTACTTTGATCTAATTCCTTAGATAAGCCTCTTTCCAAAATTTTAACCTCTTCTTAAGGTTTGTTTTCTTCCTCCCTTTCAACAAAAGGATTCACATGTATCCTATGTGATTCTTCCTGCCTATTATTCGATTCAATATTTTCAGACCCTGCATCCTCAACCAAGTCTATCTCATTCAATTGGCACCTTCAAGACCCACCGTGGGTGGAACTCCACGCTGGAAATGAAATGAAATGATATTTTAAGGTCCACAAGACTAAAAATAGTCTATGAGACCATTAGTTCCCTATTTTTCACTTTTTGCAATTCAATCCTTTTTCAATTCAAATTGATGGTGAGTTTTCCCAAACTTTCAACAATCCCCTTGCTAAAAAGACAATGCCAAGAAATTGATGCTAACATGTTCTCATAACTTTCTATAATGTCTTTGAATGCATCACATTCCAAAATGAAATATTTTTCCGATTCCACTGCCCCAAATGTGTCAACACACCCGTTCTTCCCAAGCTTCTTTAGGCCCTTTCCACCATCCTGTTTCACATCGAAGTTGATGTAGGTTGGTCCTTAATTGAGCAATAAAAACCTTTTCCCTCCACAAAATGCTAGCTCCAATGAACTATTTTTGTTGTAGATCACACATAGGGTTGAATTCCTCAATGTAGTACTTCTTCTTTCTACCCAACTCTTTTCCCCATACCTTTTTATGAAACTTCTCCACAACAAACTCCTTTATCTCCTTGCTATTTTTGGGACAGACATTGAGGTAGATATTCCATTTTTGCATCCATGTGTAGTTTTGTTTCATCCATGTTTTCTTTCTTTCACTCATGCCTTCATTGAAGATAACATTAGGCCATCTACCTACTCTCATTTGTTCAGTTATTTTTAGATATATTATGAGCTGTACCATGGCAATTACTTCGATGGGAGTTGCTCCTATTTCAGTCAACATTATCTCATAAGGTATTGAACTTTTTATTTTTAACTTGCTCATGATCAAGCGTTTTTGGATTTTCTCAATTTGTTTCCATTTTGAGACGGGGTGCTGCTAGTCTACAATTCACTCCCATATAGCATCATTGGACAAAATAGGAGTCCAAAAAGCACTTTATTCCAATCCCATAACTCTACCTTTCTACATCTGTTTTGAAGAGCATATAATGCTTTCCACCCTCCTAAAATTATCTTCTTTCTATAGTCTTCCCAATTGAATTTCTTGTTGAAATCAATCTCGAGGTACTTGTAATCATTTACCTAAAAAAATTTGTCTTCAAAGAAGAAAGTATGATGGCTCTGCTTCCTTTTATTAGAGAAAATCATTATTTTGGTCTTGCTAGTATTGACTTGCATCCCCACTGCTCTACAAAAATGCTCAAGGGCATATAAGTTCATTTGCAATCCATGTGTTGATTTAGAAATTAATACAACATCATTACCATATAAAAGAAGCTTTATCATAAACTCCCCCAACCGAACACCATCTCCACCTTGTAGATTTAGCCACTCTTTCAATTTATCAATATATAAGCCAAAAAGAGTATGGGATAAGGGGAAACCTTGCTTGACTCCAATGTCACTTCTAAATATTTCTAAAATACCTGCTGAGGTTCTAATCTTGACTTTCACCTCTTCATAAAGTCTGTACACAGTGGCTCTATAATGCACATGAATTTCAATTTCTTCCATTCTACGCGACAACTTATCTGTAGGGACTCTGTCAAATGATTTTTTGAAGTCAACAAAGTAGCAAAATACTTCTTCTTTGTCCCCCCAAACATTTTCAACAATGTGTCTCAACGTGATACCCTAGTCCATTGTAGAATTCTTCGGCCTAAAACTCGCTTGTCCTCTTTCCCTCTTTTATTTTTGTAGAAAATCCTATAGATTCGCAAGCTAATGCAATTTTCTAAATAAAGAGACAAGAATCTACTTCTACTCTTTACAACAGAGGCCCATAAACATTGAGAAAAAATAATCAATAGAGGAAGAGAATCAAAGGCACATAACACAATAAATATCCGGGGAAAGCTACAACTCAAAACCCCACTATATGTTTTGTATTAATCCAAAAAATCAAGATGAAATTACAAGGCTTGTTCTCTGTAGAATAATTCCAGCACTTAAAAATCCAATCTCCAACTCATAAGAAAGCTCAAGTCCAAAGCTTATCCAATTCACAAGCTCTCCAAGTCTCTATTCCAATGTGTAATTCCTATGAAGAATAGCTTGTATTTAAAGGAAAAAAAAGCCTCTAAAAATAGCGCAATCCCTCAAGTATCAGTTCCAAATTGCATGCACTATCAGTGCAACTCAGAAAAATCTAAAAGAAATCATACACTGTCCCTACACTCTAGTCTCAACTGGGTATTTCTTAGAATCGACATGCATGAGTTTCTAATGAGTAAATATCCAATTAACTAGAGTAGCACTAGTGGAAGTCATTACTGTCGCCACTGACTGTTAACTCACTATTAGTTCTCTCAATCAGTTTGAGGACTAATTTAACTGAACTAACTCATGAAACTAAGTCTTTTAATTTACAACTCACAATTAACTCACACTAGACTCCTACAAAGTAGGGAGAACATATACATGAATTCCAAAAGACTTCCAACATGAATTTCCTAAGTTAAGTAAGTTTAATAAACTTAATTTAACTATTTTAAGTTGTTATGAGAATAGAATTCGAATTTAATTCACAGTTTAATTCAAGGACAATTTAAACTGGAATTTCTTGTTTCCATTTATCAACACTCCCTCTCAACAAGAAATGGATTATCAACTACCCTGATCCTGTCTCTGTGAAACTCAAATTTACATCTTGACAATGCCTTTGTCAAGATGTCAACGTCTTGCTCCTCTGTGGGAATGTAATCTAACAACATGATCTGCTTCAATATACAATCTCTAAGATGATGATACCGGATGTCAATATGCCTGGACCAATCATGAAAGACTTGACTTTCAGAGAGTTTTATACAACTCTAATTATCACAATAAATCATTGTCGGATCCATCTGCTAACCAAACAAACCAACCATGATCTTCCTCATCCAGATAGCTTCACATGTTGCTTGACTTGCAGCCATGTACTCTGCGTCTTCCAAACTGAGTGCAACCGATCTTTGTTTCCTACTGTACCAAACCAAGAAACTGTCACTGACCCAATACTAAATATCTCTCCTAATGTGTTCTTCCTGTCGGATGGACTCCCTTCCCAATCTGCATTGGTGAAGCCTTCAATCTTCACTCCCTCTATCTATCTATACCATAACCCAAACTGAGTAGAGCCTCTAAGGTATGTCAATGCATGCTTTGCCGCCTTCAAATACAACTTGGTAGGCCTAACCATCACTTGACTAAGCTGGTTAACTACATAGCACATATCTAGTCGTGTGTTCACCAAGTACATGAGTGAACCCACAAGCTACTTGTAAACAATAGCTTCCACTACTTCCCCCGAAGTAGCATCCTCCTTCCTCTAGTTACCAGCTAGAGGATTCTCCATAGGTTTACTGCTCTCCATGGGTTTACCGCTCTCCATGTGGAATCTCCTGAGTATCTTGTTGGAATAATTTCCTTGATATACAAACAAATCCCCATCTACCTGCCATACCTCCATGCTAAGAAAGTAATGCATGATCCCCGTTTCCTTCATCTTAAACTCTCTTGCAAGGTCGTCCTTGCAAGATTTGATGAACTTCTCATCACCTATTAGTATGAGATCATCTACATAAAGTACAATGATCAACAACTTACCTTCCACCACTATGTGATACAGGTTCACATCTACTTCACTCTTCATGAAGCCCAATCCAGTGAAGTAGCTATCTATCTGGGTGTACCAAGCACAGGGTGCTTGCTTCAGCCTATACAATGATCTCTTGAGTCAGAACACATGCAACTCATGGTCCAAGGTTTCAAAACCTTCATGCTACTCTATGTACACCTCTTCCTGAATCATGCCATTGAGGAAGATAGTCTTCACATCCATCTGATGGATCTTCTAACCCATCTATGCTGATAGTGCAAAAATAGATTTGATTGATGAGTACCTTGCAATATGAGCAAAGGTCTCATCATAGTCAATCCCCTCTACCTTTGAAAATTCACGGACCACAAATCTCACCTTATGCTTCTCCACACTACCATATGCATCTTGATTTACCTTGTAAAGCCAACGAGAGCTCACAACTGACTTGTCCTCCGGTCTTGGGACCACATCCAAAACACTATTTCGAACTCTGGAGTCATACTCCTCCACCATTGCATCAACCCAAACTGATTTTTTCATTACTTCTTGAAAGGAAGATGGCTCTATCACAACACACACACACACCCATAAGTCATGTATCCAGTGTACCTCTCTAGTGACCTCCTCTATCTGCGCTAAGAAGAGGGTGCTCCCACATTCTCCTGTGCATCATCCAACAATTTTTTAGCCTCTCTAGTGTGCTTTCTTCCCTCTCTTGAAGACTTTGCCTGAGTGGATGTATCCATTCTCTGAACCTCTGCATGTGGTTGATCCACATCAATCTGAGTCCCCTCAATCGTAGGAGCTAAAACCTCCTCATTCGCATGTAGATCAAGCTCCCTCTCAAGGGATACTCACATGGCCTTCTCCTCATCGAACCTAGTATCCCTAAGAACCACTGTCATCTAACTGGTCTGCATGTACCCCTGATAGTTGTGGGGTGTATTAGTGTACCCCACAAAGTTCCCCAACTCTGTTTTTGGCTCAGGCTTCTTTCGTGCATCTTTGGTCACATGGCAATAAATCGATGACCCAAAAATCCTGAACTGGCCAACATCTGGCCTCTTACCAGAATAAGCCTCCTCTGGTGTCTTCATCTCAAGTATTCAAAGTGGGCTACAGTTCTGAACATAAACCATTATGTTGCATGCCTCAGCCCACAAGTGTAGTGGTAGGCCCTGATCATGCAACATCGCCCTTTCTTCCCCTATTATGCTCTTGTTCTTCCTCTCGGAAACCCCATTTTGTTGAGGGTTATGGGGTGTCATCAATTATTGTTTAATCCATTCCACTACACAGATGTTCTTAAACTCATTTGAGACATACTCACCACCGTTATCACTCTGTAGAGATTTAACCTTCTTTCCAGACTCTTTCTCTACCAATTCTTTGAACTCACAAAACTTTGTGAAAGTTTGATCATTTTTCTGCATAAAAATTACCCAAAATTTATTAGAATAGTCATCAACAAATATAACATAATACTTGTGTTTGGCCATGGATGCTCTTGAGAATGGTCCACACACATCTGAACGGACTCTCTCCAGAATAGACTCTGCTCGATTTTCATTGTCTCCAAAGGAAGGCTTGGTGTATTTTCCCAAAGTACAACCCTTGCATGTATCAAATTTCTCAAGCGCACCTTTGGGAAGATCGGTAGATATTTGCTGCAATATCTTCAAATTCCCATGATGAAAATGGCCCAATTTCCTATGACACAACTCGCCGATGTCTCGTCTCAACATCTTTTCCGCTTTGAACTCAAAACAGCACAATCCTCTACCTCTATCGTATAGAGATTCTGAACTCGAATCCCTATCTTCTTTACTTGACCTGTAAAATTGTAAATATTTTTATTCTACTACAGTAAGAACAAACTAGTTACTATTGTTGTTACTTGTTTTAATAAATAATATTGTTAATTTTGTTAAATAAGAAATGACTAGATATTAATAGATGTTGTAACTTCTTTTGGAAGAAATTGGAAAGGCAATTGCCAGAAAATAAACCCTAACTACCTCCCCTAACTAGGAAAGGGGCTCCCAAGAAAAGGGAGTAAGGGGAGGAAAAAATTGGGCTGATAGGTCAGACAGTAAAGAAAAGAAAAATGCTAAGTCTCATGATGACCAGAGAGCATGAGCACAGTGTGCGAACAAACTTGTAGAAGACAGAGGTCTTACGAGCAAGCTTGGGGAGAGATTTGGTCTTGTAGGATGAATCTCATGGTCGAGTGGATGACAGTCAACAGAAAACGAAGGTGAATTTTACCAGTGGTGTCCTTTATATTCTTGGAAAGACTAGGTAAGTTGAAACCCACCTGGAGAAAATCTATTGAATAATTCATTTATGTGTGTAATATTTGTTTATGAAAGGTAGAACTGATATGCTTTACTTCAAAAGATAGTAGAAATTGTTTTGTTAAGAAATAGACCTCTATTCCAGGAAAAAGATAACGTAGGGTTATTCTATGTAAAACTGGTCTTGATTCTATACTCGGAAATAGCAAGTTGATATATGTTCTATATTGGTTAAATACTTATATGCAGAAAGAATTATTCGCTATTGAAGTAATGACAGAATGATGTCAGCTACTATAATGTTAAACAAATTATATATTCAGAAAGAATCATTCGCTATTGAAGTAAGAATGATGTCGACTACTATAATGTTAAACAAATTAGGCCCAAGATGGCACATTTAGTTTCTTTAGAAAAGTTAGTTACCAAGCCAAGAAAAAAAAATTGTCGCAATACTGTAGTAGAATTAGAAAGAAAATGCAAGGCCAAGCCTGGAAAATCCATTGAATTATTGTAACAGAATTAAAATAACAATTACATGGCTAAGCCGAAAAACTGTTGTAACATGATATTAGCATAAACTACATAACACCAAATAGGTCAAATGGACCAGTATAGGAACATATGTGCCAAACCCAAGTCTCTATAGAGTTTCCTTCCATAACCCTAAGCCGAGAAGGAACCCTTAGAGAATCATAATGACCTGAGATGAACAAGCACTATACCGATAAGCGGGAGAGAAAACCCGTAGTAGTAAAACACAATTTATACCAAATATGGAAATGTGTTGCAGAAAGACAAAGAACGGATAAATATATGGACCAAATGACATGCACAACAAGATTTATTTTCTCATAACTACACAGAACTGCTAGATCTAAGGGATATCCATAGATTTACACAAGAAAAGTTAAAAGTATTGTCTATTCTTCTATAAGCAAGAATAATTCAAAATCATATAATCAGTCAATAGAGATGAATGCATATTCTACATAATTGGAATGCAAACGAACCAAACCATATTCCAGAATATTAAGGGAGAACTTGAAACAAAATCCCAGATAGACAGATACATATAAACGCATAGAAGTCTTTATCGCCTCAGCCTAAATTCAATCTTAACTAGAATAGTTTAGCACATCCAGATAACATTCAAGGCCTCAGTCCAAGCTTAAGTAAAATGGAAAAATAAAATAACTTAGCTAGAGAGATTTACAGGGTCTCGGCCCCAAAATAATCTTAAATAGTACTATTACATTAGACCCAGTTCAAAATGTTATAGACTCCCACAGAGCTAACTAAAAGAGAAACAGAAACATGAGAGGCCATGACTCGCAGAAGCCAAGAAAAAGAAACGAAAAGGGTGCTCCTCTCTGGAACAGTTAAGGATGAGTGCCATGACAGAGATTTAATAAGAAACAAGACTGTAAAACCCTATAGTTGCAGAACTGGAATAGAATCTCTAGCAACTCCGATAATCTGAGAACCCCAAACTGACGAATTAACCCATGACATCGAAAATATCAGCAGAGCCACTAAGAGCTTACCCGAAGGCCCTCGTTTGGGGAAGATAGCTAGGAGACTTTTTCCCTTCCCTCACTGAGAGCTGGCACCCCTTGGCCCCGCAACCAGTATCCTTGCAATGAGAAAGCGAGGAAAATTATTACTATAAAAATTATGATGAAACAAAAATAAAACAAATGCACATTGAGGATAACTCACCTAGGGAAACACTTACATGAATAAGGAAACATGTGGATTACACAATCAGTGGAGGGTGTTTCGACAGCCTAGCCTCTGTGGTCGAACCCTCAAAATGAAGACCCTACATTGTAAATTGATCCAACCAACGAAAGGAGTAGCGGTGCAGGAGCAGGCGCCAAGGAATAAAGGGACAGAATGAACCCTACCTTTGGCATGCACGAATGTGAAACCCTTTGAAAAGAGCTCAACCCTCGGATCAAACAATCAAAGTCTTTGTTGTAGATGGGAGGAGGAACCCGAGGCGCACAGTTGCAAATGGATAGCTTGCCCGTGCCACGCCACCATGACAGAGCAGGAGTAAATAACATGCCAGGTGCGAAGATCGAGTGTATTATACAGCTAGAGAGAGTTAAATGCGACTGTAAGGGAAGTACTGTGGACTTAAATGTAGCTGACAGTGACTATAGTGGGGTCAATCTCATCACTGTTTATCGGAAAATTTTACCGACGTTTACCAAGTTTATTTTACATAGCCTTGTATTGTTATTGTAATAAAACCTAAGGTGGAAAACCATGTCCTAGTTTATAGTATTAAACTTTTTCTTAATATCATTTACGTATGTTAATTAAGGTGTGTTAATAGGTGTATGGCATGTGGTATCAGAGCTCAAGCTATCAAAACTACGACCTCTGGAAAATATTTTAAGCGAAAATAACGTGTTTATTTTTTTTTGTTTTTTTTGTTTTGTTTCTGACCTGTGGTAACAGATAATTTGATGAGTCTAGGGAATCAGTAGAACAACAAACTATGAGGGGGATAGATAGTGTTCCACACAGGAATGTGGTTGGCTCAGGGCTTGCAACATTTCCTAAAAATAATCCTGAAATATGGGTGCAGTTAGGAGAGGAGACTCACAACACTAATCTTACAATATTGGAAACAGTTCAGGAACTGAAGAATGAGATGGCCCACCTACGGGAGGACAATGAAAGTTTAACCATGGAACAGGAAAAAATTATGAAAAGTTTGTCCAACAAGCAAAATCAACGCCAGTTGATCCCTAGCCCTGAATAGGAACAAATGTCAGGAGAACAAGGTTGCCACACGGAACTTGAAGGAACAGTAGGAGGGGAGGAGAATTGGGAGGAGAAGTCAGATAATGCTTCTGAACATCCCACATCTAAAAGGCAGCGAGTGGAATTGCAAGGTGAATTTCGGAAGATTAAGTCCCCACTCTTTGATGGAGAATTGGAGGAGGCCACCGCATTTCCAACTATATGAATATGATCACAATCTAAAAGCTCGGTTGGCTATCTTCCAATTACAAGGGAAGGCCACCTTATGGTGGGAAGAGTTCAAGATTTGTTCGAGGGGTAAATGAACATAATATAACTTGGGAAAATTTCCAAAAATATTTTAAGGAAAGATATTTGACCGAACGATTCTATGAAGAAAAAGAAAAAGAAGTTCACAACCTGAGACTTGGGTAGCAAATAATGGATGAGTTTATCACTCGATTCACCTCTTTACTCCATTATGTACCTTACATATGAGAGGAAAATGCCAAGGTTCAACGGTTGGTCAGCAGTCTACCCTTGGCAATGAGAAAAAGAATTGAGTTCGATAACCCAAAAACGAGGGATGAGGTTATACAAAAGGCCAGAATCTGCTATCAGCAAAGTAAGAAGAAGGGAGAAATTTTGGAAAAAAGATGGGCTGACAAGAAAAGTAGTAAGATATCTATGGGTAATAAAGGGAATCGTGGTGGTGCGAGCAAAGGATTTACCAATGGACAAAACAATAGAAATCAACACAAGAACTAGCCCAGATTTAAGCCACCCTCTAAACCCAAATTCAGTGAGCAAACTGGTAAAATAGATAGCGAAGGGACAGCGAGGCCTCCAGTACAATGTTGGGGATGTGGAGGCCCACACTATGTTGAAACATGTTCTCATCGAAAAGGCACCGAACAGGTTTTGCAGATCCACGAAGCATCTACAGTAGGCGACGTGGCCCGAAGTATATTGAAAATTAATGCCACTCTTGAAGACCATCAGGCAGAATATCAGTCGACTATGGTGGAGTTTGAAGGTAATATTCTTGATCATACTGTGCCTGTATTAATTGATCCTAGAGCTATTAAGCTACGTTTGTCCTAAAGTTGTGGAACAATGTAAATTACAGACTGTCAAGTTTAAAAACCCTTGGCTGGTATAGCTGGTAACCGAGGCAAAGAGACGTGTGTTGGCCAAGGTCAATAACTATCCTTTGAAAATAGCTGGTCAGCATTTGATGGCAGATCTAAGTGTACTTCCCATTGGATCGTACGATGTATTGATAGGCATGGATTGGTTGGAAAAATGTTGGTCCATCATAAACTGTAAAACAAAAACTAACAGCTACAAGAATGAACTAGGGGAAAAGTTGTAAATGCAAGGTATCCCAAGGCCAGTACAAATTTAACCAATAATCGACTCCTAACTAGCAAAGTGTATTAGGAAAAAGTGTCAGGTCTATGCTATACAGGTTGGTTATACCAACTCCAAAGACAAGATTACCACTTTGGAAAGTATTCCAGTGGTCTAAGATTTTATTGATGTATTCCTTGAGGAGATTCCAGGACTGCCACCCAAGAGGGACATAGACTTCACTATTGAGTTGGAGTTGGGGGTAGCCCCGGTGTCTCGCGCTCCCTATCGTATGATCATACCAAAATTGACAGAACTAAAAATGCAATTGCAGGAGTTGTTGGATAAAAATTACATTCACCCCAGTGTGTGGCCCTGGGGAGCTCCCATGCTATTCGTCAAGAAGAAGGATGGAACCCTTCGTATGTGTATGGACTACCATTAGCTAAATAAGTTGAAAATAAAAAATAAGTACCCTTTACCCCGTATTGATGAACTTTTTGACCAAGTAAAAGGGGCAACCATATTTTCAAAAATTGATTTACGATTGGGATATCACCAAATTAGGATCAAGGAAGAGGATATAGCCAAAACTACCTTTAGAACTCATTATGGACATTACGAGTTCGTGGTATTACCCTTTGGGTTAACCAATGCCCCCGCGACTTTCATGTGTTTAATGAATAGCATATTCCATTGGTACTTAGAAAAATTTGTGTTAATTTTTATTAATGATATACTAATATATTCTCGGAATATGGAGGAACACCTTAGGCTGGTTTTGCAAACTCTCCAGGAACATCAGTTGTATGCCAAATATAGCAAGTGAGATTTCTTTAAGGAAAAAATTCAATACTTAAGACATATTATTACTAAATATTGAATCGCGGTGGATCCTGGGAAGATAAAGACCATATTGGAGTGGCAAGTACTGAAGGATGTAGCGGGTATAAGATCCTTCATGGGATTAGCAGGTTACTATAAACGGTTTGTGGAAGGATTTTTTAGAGTAGCCTATCCTATCACCTCCCTACAGAAGAAGGGGAAAAGTTTTAAATGGACAGCCAAATGCCAAAAAAGATTTGAGCAACTTAAGCATCTACTCACCATGGTGCCAATACTAAGCATAGCAGATCCAAGTAAGGACTATGTGGTGTGCACAGACGTAAGTAAGGAAGGGGTAGGAGGAGTATTAATGCTGTTGAAAAATGTGCAACAAGAAATGTTAAATTTAGAATGTGCTAAAAATAGACCTGCTAAAAATAGCATGTCTAAAAATAGCAGTTTGGCTAGTGAGGTCATTGGCCACATTGGTGAGAGGTGAAACTGCTAAAAAAAGAAAGTTCTAAAAATAGCATTTCTGGGTCCCTTCCTATTTATAGCAGTCCCTAGTCTATCTATAAGAAGAAAAATTATTTTTGGTCTTAACAGTAGTTTGAAATATTAATTAATTAATTCTCCATGAGTTAATAAGGAAAAGAAAACTTGAAGTCTTTGTGAGAACATGCAATTATTTCTCCACTAATTGGGGAATGTGTCCTTCATTTACTCCATTGATTGAGGAATTAAGGATGAGTTCTATATTGAGAGGATTAGTTGACTTAGTTTAACTTAGTCAAGTTCAGTTAGATTAATTAAATAAGATGTTAAATTAATAAGATATAGTTTGTTGATGCTTGCATGCATGTGACAAACTATTATTTTCAGATAACTATGTATTCACTCATGGATAATTGATGCATGTCAGTTTTGTCAGAGACCCAGTTGAGATCAAAGAAGGGATAGTGTACTATCAATTGGATGAATATTTTTCATATAAAGGAAGCTCATCCATGATGAGGATTTATCTCCTTCAGGTTTGTGCAGTTAGATCAAAGGTTAGTGAGTGTGTGAAGAGGCCAATTTACATAGGTGGTAGCACTAGACTCCAAGGAAACTACACAAGGAAATAGGAGGCTTGGAGGGCAGAGGAGAAGGTTTTTGAGAAGCCTTTGACTATCTATGAGTAGCAAAGGGATTGTACTGAGAGCTAGATAGCTTCCGAGCTAAGGCTTTGTGTAATCCAGACTATATTTCCACTTGTATGATAATACAAAGATGGGGTTTTAGGCAGGTGCTTTCCCTTGGTTATATCTTCTGTGTTAGTGTGTTTGATTTCTCCATATTAGTTATATGTGTTCTTCTTGATGTTGCTCATGTTCGATTAAGCTTGTGCTCAATTATTGTAGAAGTAGATCAAGTGTTTTGCTTTAGTACATTGCATTACCAAGTGATCTACAGGTGAGAATTTCTACATGGTATCAGAGTTAGCTGATTTGTATAAAAAGTTCTATATGGTATCAGAGCTCGCTGATTTGTAGAACAATTGTAGAAAAATTCTACATGGTATCAGAGCATAGGTGATCAAGCAAGAACAGTGTACTAAGAGGAGATTTCAAAGTTATGAGTTCTGGGCTGAGAGTTTGCAGAGCAGATTTGAAAATTCTTGTACAAAATTTTCATAACTAAATAGCAGATTTGGGTTCCTTATGGAAAAATACCTAAAAGAAAAAAAAAATCAGTTGAATCAGAGTTCAGATGAGAGAGATGTCGCTGATTTAAAATCAGCGCCTTTTCTAGAAAATTTCGTGACAGCGGGAAAGTGGAAATAGATTGGTATGCTAGCCAAGAACTTCTATGCACTTGAGGCACAAGATGCATGCAAAGCCTTGAGGAGCAAGACAAAAGTTAGAGACTTGGTGGTTGAGAGGGAGGGTAAATTACCTCTCAACATGCAGTGCCAGAAGAAGTCTCAGACAATTGTGGAGGAGCCACAATTGGTGTAGCAACTTTAGGAGGTTGTGGAGGAGCCATAACAGGGGAAGCTGAGAGGAGATCAAGTAGAGACATCTACTCATGCAGAGACCTCCAGTAGGGGGAAACTTCGAGCCAGGTGGGTAGAGGGATCACATGCAGCCATACCTTCAGGAAGGAGGTGGGGCGATATAGAGTGATTGTCCCAAGGAGGAGGGGCAGGATCCTTGAGGTACCCAACCTCTTGGATGAGACCTTGCTATAGGAGCCCCGATGTGGAGTAGCAGGAATTGACTGATTGGGTAGAGACAAATGCGGATGGAGCGGCATAGAGAGTGACAGTGCAGGGAATCCCAGGACAACGCATAGCTAGTAGGTTGCAGCAATGCGAGAGGCACAAGTGTTTTGCACAGTGCTATGTGGCACAGAGAGGTGTGTAATGGTGCGAGATGCATGGAGATGTTGTAGTAGCGTAGATGTCAGAGAGGGAGCACTTTTCAGGAGCAGGTAGAGCTTCAGCATCAGAGTATCTTCCTAGCCCAATAGAGTGGTCAGTTGGGATTGTTTTTTGTTCCAAGTGTTGTTGGAGCAAGTGGACCGGGTAGACGTGTTGCATGCAGAACATTCCAGTTACAGGATCGGGTTCGAGAGAAAGCCTTTCTTGTTGAGAGGGAGTGTTGAAAAATGTGCAACAAGAAATG
>APFE030718389.1:51396-63451 GCA_000404065.3 Pinus taeda | reverse complement strand
ATCAAGAGGTTCTGTTTTTCGTGGGGGATGCTCACCTTATTTCGTACATTGCAATCTCCTGCTGCCAACCGACGAACTCTTCTTCACTTTCTTGGGTGTGTACTACTTCAGCTACAAGTCTACAGAGCCCATCTCCTTTGATCATGTGTACTGGCTTGATTTCAAGATCATATTCTTGCAAACCTATCATCCAGTTCACACGTTGTTCTCCGAACTATTGTTGTACTAACAATGTACGCACCGCTGGGTAGGGAACGAAGACAATGCAGTGGTTTTTCAGCAAGTAGGGCCTGAAGTGTTTCACTACCTTGTAAACTGGATAAGCTTTTTTGTTAATGGTGGGGTAGTTGAGTTCCAGTCCCTGCATGCTTGCATTCATGAAAGAGATGGTATGTTCATCATTAGCTTCATCTTTCTGAGTGATTACTATAGCTAGCGAGTTGTCAGAAGCAAAGGTGTATAGCAGGAAATTATTTTTGAAATCTAGGTTGTATAGTGCGGGTGCTTCAGCAATGGCTTGATTAATCTGGGCGAATGCATGCTTTTCTTTCTTGCCGCAGGTGTACACTACATATTTCTTGATCATGTCTTGCATGGGATTGACTATTTGTGCATAATCCGAGATGAATTTACGGAGGATGTTTATCTTGCCCAAGAAGGAATACATGATTTTCTTGTTGATTGAGTGAGGAATGTGTGTGATAGCTTGTACCTAGTCTGGATCCACAAAGATACCGCTCTTGGAAACGATGTGTCCGAGGAGGTTCCCCTCTGACATGGAAAATACACTCTTTTTGGGGTTGAAGGAAATCCTGTATCTTCGACATCGCTCAAAATTTTTCTTAATATGGCATATGTGGTCTTCTTGTCTTCTGGAGAACACAGTCACATCATCGAGGTATACCACCACGCTTTTCCTAATGAGTCCATGAAAGGTGATGTCCATAGTGTGCTGAAATGTTGCACCTGCATTTACAAGCCCAAATGGCATGCATCTATAAGCGAACATACCCCACTTGGTATGGAAAGTAGTTTTGAGTTTGTCAGGTTTGCTACCAGAACCTGATTGTATCCTAAAAAACCGTTAAGGAGAGAAAACATCTATGCCCCAAATACTGTTTGCAATATATGGTCCATATATGGCACGAGGTAGTTATCTTTTTCTGAGGTGCATTTAATGTTACAAAAATTGACACACAAGTAGATTTTCCTAGACTTATTTCATACAGGCATAAGCTTGGATACCCAAGTGGAATAAGGAACTTTGTAAATGATCCGTGCATCCAACAATTTAGTAATCTCTTTCTATATGAGGGGTTCAAGCAACAAATGTACTTTTCTCAGCGTTTGTTGATATGGCTTGACCCCTTCCTTAATTGGGATGATATGTTGGATGATATGTGTGTCATAAGTTTTCAAATCATCATACGTCCATGCGAACACATCTCGGTACTATTTGAACAAGTGGATGAAGGCTTGCCATTCTTGCTATGTACAACATGTACCAAGGTTGACAAATTTCGAATCCTTTTTTGTTCCCAGGATTATCAGTTCGTTCCTCATGGTGGAAATATGGGTCTTGCTGCTCCTTGGCCCTTGGAACCACTCTTGCAAGTCATATAGTGTTTCCAATGATACCACACCTTGTGTGATAATATGGCCTTTCATGTCATCAGCTCCTGCTTGCAGAGAGTGCTCGTGCTTGTTGTCATCTATTGCTGCGTCTTTGAAAATGTTAGTGTTGGCCATAAAAGGTAGTATCTGCTGATCATCATTAAACACGCATAAGTTAGTTATGTTATTCAGGATAGATGGCTTATACAAAATTTTAATAGTAAATCTATCCCTAATCGGTGACATTCTTGAGGTTGCATTTGCTAATGCATTGGCAGATGCATTACACGTACGTGGCACAACAATGATATTAAAAGCTTGGAAGTTTGAGATTAGTCACCATACCTCTTCTTGGTGATTTTTTAAATGTGGTGATAAATAGTGAATGGTGTCACGTACCTACCATACCACTATCTCTAAATCACCTTCCACTTTAAGCATGACCATATTGAGGCTGATAGCTTTCTGCAAGCCCAATATGAGAGATCCATATTCTACTACATTGTTCATGCACTCAAACTCCAAGTGGATTGACACCAGATGATTCCTGTTGCAAGGGTTGATTAGAACACACCCGGCTCCTTAGCCCTCCTGTGTCTTCGATCTGTCAAATTACAAAGTCCACAACTCATTTATACGTGAACCGCTTGATGTGCTAGTACTGTTGTCACTACTACTGCTGCTATTATTGGTACAATATGCTGTACAAGTTTCATTACCATTAGTTGGGCATGGAAGGAGTCCCAACTGTGTGTCTGATGGGGTTGGATTTGGGTGTGTAGGATAACACCCCAACGTTGTTTCAAGGAGGCAGTTGCCAAATATGAGTTCTGCGAGAGCCAACAGTTCATTCTCGCCATTGATGGGAGTGACATTATGCTTCATGTACCTCTCGGATTCTACCCGAATTTGGTTTCACTTTCCTTGGTATGGAAGCCACATGTGGGACTAGTCTGTATAAAAATATCCATCCCACTTGGTGGACCAGTCCCTACTGAGTAATAGACCATATGCTTTTGAAATGTCCACGACCACTATATTGATGCATTGGTGGACTCAACAATCATGGGATCGTTGGATGATCACGTCTCGTAGTTCACCGATGGATGGTACGAATGTTATATCAAGTTGGATGATTCTCATGGATGTTTCACTCCATCATGCATTGATCCTCTTAGCAATGGAGAGTGGCATGACATTGACTGCCATGCCAGAATAAACCAAGCAGTTGTGAACATTGTAGTTGAAGACTTCAAAAGATAGTAGGAATGGAGGGGAACCTGAGTTTGCTTCTTCCATTCAGAGTGTATTGAGCATAGTTGAAAGTGGTCTGGGAGGTGTGTTTGTCCCTTGCTAGTAGCGGCTATGTTGTTCATCGTTGTTTGTCCAAAAGCATGCACCGGGATATCTCACTGACTCTGGATCTTAGCCAACTCGAACAAACTGATGTTTTCTCGAGTTTTCTTCATGTCATAAACAATGTTATAATCTAGAGGTGGTAGACTCACCGAGGTGTTCGGGGTGGAATAGGTGTTCATGCTATCTGGCGGAGTGTTCTACAACTTGCTGCTCATGGACGTACTCTGACCCGCCATAGTCTTTCTGGACTTATTTTTTGTGTGTTGCTTCAAGGCAGCTGGTGGATTGATCTTCCTTATCAACAGTTTGACCTTTTGTTGCATCTCCTCAAGTGTGGGGGAGCCCCTTTACTTCTAAGATTGTAATGGTTAGTTTTCTTCTGGGGCTGCTTCTCGGTGTTTGTCTTTGCCATTGTTTGCGAGCATTGATACATGTTCACCACAAGCTCAGAGCTTGATGGTTCATCAGGTGCAACCTCTGCATCATTATACGTGTCTTCTGATTTCTCTTGCACATCGCTTCCCGCCTCGAGTGTACGACTATAAAAAGTATTTGTGACTCACTTCCAACCTGGGCAAGAGTTATTAGGATGATGTTCTTCATGGAAAGAATATAATTTCGGATCTGCACACCGTTTAAGCTAGAACATAGGCTTTTGCGTAGTTTTTGGAATGAACTGATCACTGCTTGATGAGCTGGTTGATGAACTACTTGCCTGTCTCTGTTTGGGCGGGTAACTACTTGCGAATGTGTCTGATCTGCATTGTTTGAGTCTAGACATTTCAATGGACAAGCTCTTGACAAGACGAGTGAGGGTCTCAATGTCAGTTGCTTCCTTGTCTCCACCCTTGCTCGCCATTGCTTGGGACTTCCAGATCGCATCCTTGGAGTCCTTCGTCGATTCATCATCCCTGATGACTCCAACTATGTGCAGGGTCTTCTCAAAAATGATAGCCTCTTCATAGTTTTTCAAATTGTGTTGGTCTCACAGCTTGCTTGATGAACTGCGCAATGCTGGTCGGTAGTGCAGATGCGTATTAATCAGTGGTGATG
The DNA here is from genome assembly GCA_000404065.3 of Pinus taeda. Classification (NCBI taxonomy): domain Eukaryota; kingdom Viridiplantae; phylum Streptophyta; class Pinopsida; order Pinales; family Pinaceae; genus Pinus; species Pinus taeda. The sequence goes on along the minus strand of APFE030718389.1, from coordinate 59,425 downwards.
GAGTCATGAGGCTTAGTGTCTGTTAGGAACTTGTTCAGTATACATGTAAACCTCTGATTGAAATATTTCACTTTCTCTTTTCCCTCCATCTTGAGGCTTCCCAAATCTTTGAGTAGCATGGCTGGGGTCTTATCATCAACAAACTTCTCAAGGAACATGCGTTTGAATGTGATCAAGTTGCGTATAGATTTCGGTGGAAGGTTGTGATACCGAGCAGCTGTGCAACCAACGAAGGTACATGTGAACAATCTACATGCAACATCATCATAATGTACCTCAAGGGTCTCTAGTTGTAGGTAGAAGTTGTCTAGGTGATTTTCTGCCTTTACCATGCTGTCAAGGTTGAACTTGACGTTCATTCTCTCTGCTCACTTCGACATCTTATGCAAGATGACCAAGAGAGACAATGGCCCCTGAGTCATCCATTCAAGATTTGGGTCAGCCATATATTCATCTTCTTCATTCTCTTCCTCTCCTTTGGAGTCTGATGTGTCTGAATCTAAGTATGCTGGTTTGTCTCTGCCTCCGCTTCCTCCACTTCCTTCTCCTCCACTTCCTACACCAAAGTCTGATCTCGAGATCACAAGAGTGCCTTGTCCGCCTTGTTGGAGGATTTGAGGTTTCTTTCCGTCTTCAATAGATCCTCCTAGACCTTCAAGTGTGTGTAAGAGCCCTATCCTAGGTTCTGCTAACAGATCTAATTTCTTCTGAAATTAAATGCCATAAGAGGCGATAACTTACCTACTTACACGACTTTTAAACAAATAATATTTTATCATTTACATTATAATCAACATAAATTAAGGTGAATATTTCATTCTAATAAAATTTACAAGAGTAGTCTATGGAGGAATACTTGCACCAATGGCTGATGGAGATACCTTTGTCCTGCTGCTCCTGCTGAATGCTCCTCTTGACGGACCCAACTGGATTTACCCCCCAGCCAACTAGGAAATAATTCCTAGCCCAGGAAACCTCCACAGGTTCCCTAGCCCTCCGAGCCCAAATCTAACCAGATGTAGTGTGTGTGTCCAAGATGAAAGGTCCAGACCAAGATAACAATACTTCCCTCCTCTCTACAATCCAAGAAACCTCCACAGATTCCTAAGTGTTATCGGGAAATCTAGTGTCTATGCAGAGCTGCTAGTCCCACTAAGACGAGTAGCTATCTTAGAAACAAACAGATTAAAGTTACTTTCACTTTCCTTTAAGAGAAGTAGATAGGTGAGGAGAAAAGAATACCAACCTCGATCTTTCGCTTGGTTCTCTGCTTGTTCATTCTCCCCTTTGATAGATCTTTGCCGCTCCTCCCTTGACCACTCCGCTTCAAAGAGTACCTGTAAAGTCAAAGCAGCATAATATCTTCAAAGTGCAGAGATCTACAATCGTAAACAATATAGGACCAGATATATATTGACCACACACATGCATATATTAACAAACATACAAGAATGCGGAGGAAAACCCGAATATCTTTATTGATATAGAGATTAGAAGAGAGGATTACAACCCATTGATCTGACCCAACGTCATCCTCCCAGCATGAAAGCACTTCTTCACCTTATGAAAAGCTTAGATCAACCAACACTATGATATTCCACTAGGAAACCAACAACACTTCCTTACAAGATACAAGATTCCAGCCTCTGGATCTCTGGGATGAGGGATCCATATATAGATGATTATAGGGGGTGAGTCAACTTCTGGGATTTTGATTAGTGTCTTCTCTCTGATAGTCCTTGATTCCACTTGGAGATTGATGATCTCTTACTCATCCCTAGGCGAATTGAGAGAGGCAAGTGTCACAAGAGAAGTTTCTGGAAGATTCCATGATCATCCACCTTGCAAACTGTCTCTGCCATTTGTCTACTCTCACCCATCGTACCCTATAGATGGGATTTTCAGTATGCATCGCACTTTTTTCACTGAGCAGGTGAGATGCATTGCACCCTCTGCATCGAGCAGTCTATATGGTCCAGTTTTGACCAGTTTTGAGCAGTTTTCTGTGGAGAACTTCTGGGAGATGATGTAATCAGCTGACCTTGTTCCTTTAGGGCATGAAACAACAATTTTAGGGACTCAAAAGCCCTTGATTTGTGGACATATATTATTTGGGGTTGCAATGCCCAAATATGTCTATAACAGTTGCCCCCTAAAGCATGAGGTCAAAAATCTTTTGATGTCGGGTGAAATGCTTTATCATGAGGATCCGAGGTTTTTCGAACTGGAAGGCGACCTGTAATAAGATACAATAAAATACATTATATTCATAATATTTTCATGATCTAGCTGAGGCGGGCATTCCCATGCTCAGCTTTATAAATTCATTTTCATGTACATAGGACAAACAACTGTCTGTGTGGCAAATTGATGATTCTGATAGAGCCATCATCCTTTGATTCGGATGATCATCTGTGCAGCAATGATGTACATTTGATGTCTTTATTTTCCTGAATATATCGTAGCCCAGATGGATGAAATAGATTTGGGGTCTTCAAACTCATCCAATCTTCACCCAAAGTACAAGTCGATCCATGTGAAAAATGTTCTGGAGTCGAACATGGAAAGACATTGCCTGATTAACAGCCAATGATGTAAGCTGTTAATAGGCATGAGAGGAATCATCGATAATGATGATGACCCCCAAGGTACTACAGTACAATTCACGTGGTGTGAAAATGGGACTTGGCGTTGAACACCATGCAAAATATTTCGGTCAAAGACCATTGATGTAAACCTATCACCAGAAGTGAGAAACTTGCCATTAGAGGCATGCAAGCTTCAAAGTACTGAAAGGGTTGTTCCTAGGTCAACTTCTTGGATAATGAGTTGTCGTCGACAAGAAGTGACTCGTCATAGGAGGGCCTTAATGAATCCCACATCTACGACATGGAAATGAGAAAATGATTTTGTGGAGGTGAAAATGATCTGATGGTACAGGGTTCAAGGTGGCAGTCATGAAAGAATGGAGTGTGAAGGTACTGCAGTGGGTGAGACATAAGCTGGGTTGGTGAATTCTCTGATCGACTTCTCTTGAACATATCAGTGACACTGAAATGGATTGATAGCATTAACCCCAAAGATGGATGGTATGATGGACCAATGGTAGTATGGCCAGTGAACGGAATAACCCAACCCAACTCAGACATGGAGTGAAAGTGTCATGTTCAAGAGTGACTCGCTACCAATAAAGTTTCTTCAAGTTTTCTTCCCAATTTTCCCCAGTCATTGCTGACCGGTACCTCTTTATTTTTATCAAGCTTGAGGAGGATAGCATATGATTGTTCTATAATTTTCCCTTCGGGAAAACCCGTCGCTATGTTTTAACGAGCCTAGCGACAGTGAAACTCGTTCTTGTCTCTATGGACAAGTTTGTCGCTATTGGCTTTAACGAGTTTAACGACAAAGACAACTCGGTCCTTTTCCAATTTTAGAGAGTCTAAAAATGGATGGAAAGGAAACTCTAGTAATCCTTTCTCGTCATATAATCCCTTAAGTCTGGAAAAGTATAAAATAATATGAAAGGGATGAATCCTCAATAGTTTTAATGAGCCGAACAAGACAAGCGCTCGATATTTTTGTGTAATAATTCCTTAGGTCCAAAAAGATTAAAATCTAGAGGAGGGATAGCACTCCTAGTAGCTTTAACGAGTTAGAGAGGCCAACTACTCAACAATCTTTTCATATTTTATGAGTCAGGTGAAAATAGCTTAAAGGAGACTCGTTTTTGACGAACGAGTGATATTTTCGGGTAGCTGCTGATTCCAGGTAAAGTTTGGAATTTTCCAATCACGACAGTGTCACAAGGATGGCTAACAGAATCACTCTTCGCAGCTGTTCCTCAAAAGGGTAAACAATCAATGGAGGTGTATGATTGGCTAAACAGAGTGGAGGTGATGGTAAGAACACGACCAGGGCTCAAAAAGCTGGTGATAATGCATTCGTAATGGTTATTTACTGGATATTGGTTCATTTTTTAATGAGCTTAAACTCTGGGGGAACATTTTCTCATTGCTTAGGTTTAATTTTTAACGAGCTTGAACTTTGCATAAAAACTGCTCGTTCCAGTCGTATAATAAGGATGTCTCATCGATAGATTCCATGTTTGTGGAGCTTGCACCTTTCAAAGCTTTGGTCCACTCCCTTTTGCATGCAAGCTAGGAACAAACAACTTCTATCCTAGGGGTTAATTAACTACTGAGGTTAGGTAGGGAAACTCTTCCTTTACTTTGCTGGTGCCATCTGGCCCCTGCAAAGGTGAACGATCGATTCGACCAATCACCTAACCTAACCGGTCGAAGTCAGCAAAACTATGGGGTTAGCGTTACGCTAGCCTCTTTTCACTTGTGTGCAAAAGGGTTTGCATGCCCCCAGGTATAGCAAAGTAGAGTTTCCAGGTTACCCTTCAATTTGCAGACAAAACATTTGTTCTGTCGAGAAAGGCCTACCTTCTGACAGAGGCATATTATTCCGGTCTAATCCCATTTCCCTAAATGGATGGGTGTATTAGACTAGTCATATATCCTCCGCGGAAACCTACCCTATACCTGAAGTTATCCTGCCGAAGCAAACTAGGGTGCATGCCCCCCTAGGTTTCAGTCATGGCCACCGAATTACTCGCGTTCTTCAAGTGGACGGACTGGAGATTGATAAGATATTCCTTGCATGAAAAGACTAGTTAGGGATGGTACTTGACTATTATCTATGTGTGTGCCGAGGAATGAAAGTTGGTCTACGAGCTAGACCACTCGACCTTCATGCAGAAAACACATTACTCGAAAGAGTGAGGAGACAATGGCTCCCATGCTATAAATATAGTCACACCCAAGGAGTAGATTATAATCTAAAGGTCCTCAGACTACCATTACCTTCAGATACATGGTTTTCCCTCTCAAAGTTATAGGCAAACTCGGAAGGATCCCTAACGGTTGACTGGTTTCTTTATCGAAGCCTGTTAGATTTCGCATCTCAAGCAGAAGTGATGGCGAACCAAGCGCTTTCCAAGCAGTTGAGGAAAGGATACTCATAGAAGCCCTTTCATCTATGATATTACCGACCATGACCATTTAGTAAGTTTGTACAATGATTCGGAATGGTAAATTAGACAGTAAATGGGGTCTGCCTAGTAGATTCCAATCGAAGGAAATGACTAGGTTACTCGGAGGTGGGACCAAATAAACGACCGGATATAACCCTGACGAACTCCCTTCCTGTGGTAAAGGAATGGGTAGATTGCCCCATGTTCATCGGACTCTGTGTTTACGAAAAGAATTTGAACGGTGTCGTTCTCATTCTCTTCGGTGACTGTGTCATCTGAAGATGGACCTTTTGAAGACAAGACCAAGTAGACTGCCACCTCAACCTTTTGACTTTCTTCTGGTATGGATTCAAAGCGTTTATCTTCAATGATAGATGCTTCAACCGACCACAAAGTTGTGTCAGTCAAATTTTAAACTAGTGATGGACTTGGCAAGAGTTTCTTGTACCCAAGAGGGAGCCATAGTAGTGAAGCAGGATGGTTATCCAAGACTCTTTTAGCTTCGTCTAGAAAGGGACAACGGTGGAGGGCATGATTTCCTTCACACAGTTTGCAAGTAAATTTACATTTTCCTTTTTGTCCAGAGACTTCGTTTTCACTAGTTGACGGTGTACTCTCAACATGATCGTTAGAGGTTGATAACACCGGATTGTGCAAACAAGGAGACCAGTCCCTTAAGATCCGAGGGATGCAAGGACAATCTTGATGATAGTGTTCTCCTTTGCAAATGACACGTGGAGATTTAGGTTTGGAAAGTGAAGTGTGTGGATTTTCGCTAGATGATGCATGGTTGCCCCTTTTTTCCTTTGGCTCCTTCTTCTTTTTCTCCTTCCCTTTCTTCTTCTTCTCAGTTTCTTGGTTTTTAGCTTTACCAACTTCACCAAGCGAAGAAGAAGGAGGGGAGGGAGAAACAAGTAAAGCAGAAGGTTGGGGGGTAACTCTAGCATCATCTAGTTGTTGATTTGATTGCTCGGGAATTGTGGTGGTTTGAATAACGGAGGTCGAGAAGAGCCATATGGGCAAGCCGATTGTCAATCCTGGGAGGGACAATGTGGCCATATTAGGTGCACCAACATCTCGCCAAGAGGAGAAGGGACTAGGATTTCCCCCAAGGGGAAATCCTTGGTTGGTGGACTCCATTTTTCTAAACCTAAAACCAATGAGGGAAAAGTGACGTTATTCTGATTAAAATAAATTTTAAACGCTTTGACACAACTTGATTTTTCAATTTTTAAGAGTCGAGAAAAAGCAAAAGATGACTCTAGTCGCCTTCGATTTTTAATGAGCATGAAGTGACAAGTGCTCAGATGGACCTTTTCCTTTAAGGAGTCTGAAAAGGAACGAAAGAGATACTCTGGAAATCTAGACGAGGATTACCAACCAATCGCAAAACTACATTAATACTTTTTATGGTACGACAGTCAATCTTCCCGAATGCTTTTTCAATGCATTGCGATCATTAGGGCGGAGACACGGACTTCCTAAGGATAGGATATAGCTTATTGTGGTCTCCCAATATATACTCGATGGTACGTGGGAGCACAAGTCCGTAATAGCACTTGTCGTCTCAAAGAGGAGGAATCACCCAACCTACGATGAAAGCGATAGTTACCAGGCTTTACGACGCTGGAATATGTCTCTAGCCTAGACTTCTTAATGTTGTGTGTTAGGTTCCAAAGCGTTTTTTATGTTCATTGAATTTATTTTATGGTTGATCTTTCTTAAGAAGTTTGCCTTTCAAGTTCACCACGTGATGTAAATATATAATTCCTAAAATGAAATCTAAGATGATAAACAATCGTTTAATCTTCTTTCTGCAATGAAAATCCTAGCTACTAAGGAAAGAGAAATGAGATTCTTTTAACATAGAGCAGAGAGCACACACTAGATGCACTGTCCTAAATCAAACCAACAAGCAGTCTAAATGCAAATGCACATGCATGTATTTGTTTTTGCTTTCTTAATGTGTGAATGACAAAAATAATGCTAAGTACACATTTTGATCGTTCAAGTGACAGTACTAACGATTTTCTTTTCAAAAGAGAAAGGAAATATATGACGACACTTTGCGATTTTGAATTGAAAACTACTTTCGACACTTGAAAAACTATTAATTCAAATCAAATACAAGAGTAACAATGTAATCGACCATCAAGAACAATAGGATTCTTTTCTTTGACTAAAAATGACACTTGTGACACTTTCAGATCAAAAGACAACAACTTGATTATGCTACTTCTTTATAAAAGAGGACCGTAAATGGGGAACAATACATAAAAAGATTTATAGTTCTTTGTAATATGGAGGCTAAATCATGTAAAGGAAGGGAGTTTCTACAATGGTTTACTAATCACAGACAGCAAAACTCCTGAATAAAGCTAAAGAGAGTGAACAAATAACCAAAATCTGGAAGCAGAAGAGGTCTTATCTGATCATCGCACCTGTAACACAGGGAAAGTGCGATGCATCTCACCTACTGCACAGGGGAGGTGCAATGCATCTAGATTCCCAAGAGGAGAAGGTGCGATGGTCCAAGGACGAGACTTCAACTAGGTTCTTGGTCACAGTTTGTAGTTCAGTTCAAGGATTTAAGCCGAGCAAATGATAGTCGGTAAATGCAAATCACATGGGCTGATCTAATGAGGCTACTTGAGCCACCACTAGAGCAATTAGGATGTTTGCAAATCAATTGTTCAGTTTATAAACAAAACCCAGAGATAGACTGAAGCAGCATTGATCTACTTTGCACTTGCATAGCAAATGTAGTTCGAAGACTAGCTAGCTTGACTTCAGGCTCCATCTGTAAGTTTATAAAGCAAACAAATATAGACAAGCAAACAAACAACTCGATCCCAGTGGAGTCGCCATTTTGTTATCGGGAAATCTAGTGTCTATGCAGAGCTGCTAGTCCCACTAAGATGGGTAGCTATCTTAGAAACAAACAGATTAAAGTTACTTTCGCTTTCCTTTACGAGAAGTAGATAGGAGAGG
>APFE030718389.1:0-51376 GCA_000404065.3 Pinus taeda | reverse complement strand
GTCTGATGATGGGCTTGGGAAGTGCAGACTGAGTTTCTGCATCTGCATGTACAATTGCTGCATTATTAACTTGCTGTTTATGGGAGTCTGTTTCAATCTTCTGAACAGAAACAGGTTCAGAAAGATGACTCCAATGCTGTAGTTCTTCTTGCTGTAGCTGTGATTCAAGCTGCAAAAAATCAATCTTTTCTTGTACATTTTGCAAGCAAGTCTGAATGTTAAAAAGAGTTTCCTTACTGACTTTTACCATCCCATCAAAAGTGGAAAATATTAGACTATTTAATAACTGTAATGCATCATCAATTTGCTCCATTTAATGACAATGTTGCACAAATATCTCACACAATGCCAAATAACCGCAACTTTAAAGAATATAGACAACCCCCAATGCTTATGAACATTGAACTCTGTCGTTCCAATTAATCCTCCAATTGATGAGGGTTCCCTTTTAACAGCTCAGCACGTACTGTGCCAATAACCTAGTTTGAACCACTCAAACCTGCAAGAACATCATTATGGCCATGGAGGGAGCAGAACCCATAATTCGACAGTTATCATTGTTGATTTATCAAGCTAAGGAGCTTCACTATGACAGTGCTACTATGATCATGAAATTGAAGGCTCAGATACAAGTGCTGGAAGATCATGCAAATGCTGCAACTATACAAAGTACAACATTTGGACAATTGGCTGCAGAAGCTGTGCCTAAGGGTCTTTACTGTTTTGGCACAATGCTATCTAAGGAATGGTCCAAAAATCATAAACTACAAAAATAGCAGAATCATTCACCTAAACTTGCAGATAATAAATTATATCACTTCTGTGTGTTTTCCGATCATGTGCTTGCTACATCTGTGGTTGTGAACTCCACAGTTCAGAATGCCGATTATCAGAATGCCGATTGAGGAACAACAGACCAGACAAACCATTTAACTCAGGAAATGCTTCTCCGCCAGAGGATAGCTGATGGCGATGCCACCACCACCAAAATCCATGCCGTGACTGAAGTGTGTATTGGCAGAGTGGCTCTTTGCAAAATGCTATGAAATAAGATTTGCTACTCCCAAAACCAATCACTGTAGCAAGATGCCTGTCTTGTCGCTCTTAAAAACGATCACTTTTAGCGAGATGCCTGTCTTGTTAGGCATAATAACAGGAACAATGTTTTGATCATATGAGATTATGTGATAGTTACTGGGAGTACGGTGATCTGGGTATTTTTATATCGATGGTTGATTCTTCCAATATTTTGGAATTGAAGGGATATAAGCGGCTGTCAAATATTTAACCGTGCCTAATTCCCAAATATTCAGAAACTCAGCAATCAATATAAAATCAAAGCGATGACCCACAAGCAACTGTTGGACAGATATTTTCGGGCGGGCGTGGCATCGGCAGAAATATATAATGGTGAAGAGACACGGAATGAGAACATATATTTTATTGTTACAGAGGCAGAGACCACGATCTTTTAAGGGAGTTTAGGCAGTCGAAGGAGAAAAGTGGCATATCGATGGTTCTCATGGCAGCTTCGTTATTCCTGCTTCTAATCAACGACAGCATCGCTCTGATACCAGGAATAAAAGTAACTATAACGATACATCAAACCCTATTCTTTTAGCTTTGCTCTCCCAAACTTTTCGGTTTGCTTTCCAACCTTCACCGACCTTCTGCAGCCGCTCTCGACTTCTTCCGTCTGCAGACATGATGGTGGCGATGAACATATGGAAACGACTATCGACGGCAATCCCTCATGTTGCATTTACAGTTACTGTCAAATCCCACATAACATTCCACAATTTCTGCGCTCTAAAAGCAACCCCATCCACAACCCAACCAGAGAGGGATGTTGTCACAGCATTTCTCGTCAACAGATGCGGTTTATCACAAGAAGATATCGCAAAAGGCTTTAGACACCACAAGGGGTTATTGCTTCGTGCAAAATCAAGTCATAATATGGAAGAAGCTTTAAACAGGAGTCATTTAAACAGGTCGAGAGTTTGGGGTTTAAGACGGGATCGAAGCGGTTTGCGTGCGATGTTGGGGTTAAGGAAAGAACACATAGATAAAAGGCTACAGTATTTGAGAAGTTTAGGATTCTCGGAAAAACAAATTCCAGAGTTATTAAGGCGGAATCCAGGTATTCTGGCGTATTCAGAAGAAAATTTGAAACGTCATGTGGATTTTGTAGTCAAATCTACAGGGTATACAGTGGCTGATCTTTTGAAGTATCCAGAATTGCTTGGATACAGTGTGGAGAAGAGAATAATCCCTCGGTATTCCGGAGATCCTTTGTTTCCGCCTTTCAAAAGTAAACAAAAAACGAGAAAAGCCGAATCGTACAGAACTATGCAAGTTAATACTTATGCGATATTCTGAGCTTTACTGTACCTACCACAATGCAGTGTACATTCATATTCCTGCATTCCTCTTTCTGTGCTGTGCAGCTTCAGGGAGCATTTCTCCTCTTATGTCAGGCAGCCTCTCTTGTCAGAGAGCGTTTCTTATTTCCTTCAGGCAGCAGCGTTTCAGTAATGTCAGAACAGGTGACAGACCAGCGTTTAATAAGGAGGTGCAGCGCAGGTGTGCAGAGTCAGTGTACTGTATGGAGCAGGTAAGAGGTATTCAAAAGAACAGGCAGGCAGATTTAAACAGGCCAGCACTATTCAAGGTAATTACACAGGCCACACATCATGGCTCTGATACCATGTTAAACACACATGGTGTGGGAGAACAATAGTAAAGATAAAACATTCAGTACATTTTTTATTCACAAAAGATGTACATTTATAGTACAATATGGTGACCATTGGAATTCACATCCCAAGGTCCCTTGGACTGCTGTCATCGGCTTCCACGCTAACCCTTTAGGATTAGGTGTCCCATTTCTCAATATTTTCAGATAATTCAAACATTAACAAAATTTGTAGGATAAGATTTAAGTAGGCCATTACAGTGTGGCAAGGGTTGCTTCCTCCATTGATGGTACTACAACTTCTGTGGGATTTGCCTCTGGCTTCCTCACTGTGTGTGAGGGATGTTGTCTTTCAGGGATCAGTCCGATTTCTTTTACGAGCTAGCGAGTGATGGGATGAACAGAGTGAAGGTGTTGATATGAAGTCTCGTGCTCAACGCTGGGAGGTGAGGAGTAACCAACTGTTGAGTTTCGTGTAGGTGTGAGAGAGTGTGAGTTACTATCTTGACCAGATGTTTTTCAAATGAGTCTGTGGGGAATTTTAGCCATGTACAACTGGCTGCCCTCCTTTTAGTGCCATAAATGTTGATGGTGCTGGACCCGCCAACATTCAGGGGATCACCTCGGTATGAAGTCCCAACTAGACCTCACACTGTTTGGTGTCAGAGTACCATTCGGTATGATGGCTTGGTTTCCATTATCGTAAGGATTTGCCTAAAATCTTACTTGTCAGCATAGGATAGTAGTTTGCTTTGTCTTCGAGAAGTGAGGTTCTCTTGCTTGGTGAGTGTACGTGTACTTGTGTCAATGGTTCTTTCAATGTGAGGGGAAAAGGTGAAGATGAGTTCTAGGTTGAAAGGGATCAATCCCATCTCAGCTATGAACACACAACACAAAGGACATACACAGTGTCTGGCAAAGAATTCCACTCGGATGCGACAGTCACAACATACAAGGTAAGATAACATGTACAACACTCACCGATCAGTCCAAGACAAGTGCAATAGGCATGGTTCAAGTGAAAGGTCTGTTTGATGTCTGGCAAAGCAGTTGACATGGATGAGAGAACATTAACAACATATACAAAACATTCCCATTAATAGATTATGCATTACAACAAATGAATCAGTTCAGATGTAGAACACATGGTTAAAGCAACATGCATTACAAGTGTTAAATATCAGTCTTACAACAAATACAATACATGTGTGAAAACGTGCTGGCCTATTGACAGGCTTCTGAATCAAGTGAAACTTCCAAGACACAACGTTACACCATCCATCACTAACCCTGTCAGCAGGGCATTTGAGCCACTACTTATTCCTGAAAGAAAAGATTACAGAATCTCTTGGCTATGTGGGAGGAGCTAAGGTGAAAAGTCCATTCATGTACAAAAGAGGGGGGTATTTATAGCCAATGGTGAAACTATCCCTTGTGGTTGTTCAAATACCCTCATGACCATTCGACCTCCATGAATTTCTGACTTACAGGACTCTATGTTCACAAGTGGGTCTCTTGGACTTCCACATTACATCACATTGATTGACAACAAGCCCATAGTAGAGATGTGGGCAACATGACTCATGACTTGACAAGACAATGCTGGTACATTTGTGCTGCTGCTGGAGTGCATGTCGAGCTACAGTGCTACTAAGTGATGGATGTATTCATGGTGTACCATAGCTTCACCTCTGCATGGCGAAGTGTGCGGAGTCTTCGATGGTCCTTGGTTCGCTTGATGAAGCTCTAGCATGTTGTTCCTTGCTTTCATGTTGATAGGATCAACAAGCTCACTTGTTCTCGAAGGTGCATGTTTGTTGCGTTCGTCCACTTTGTATGCTTCGTTTGTTAGTCAGTTGGTGAACATGTCCATCCACATGTGCTCCCTTTGTTCATCCCATTCATCGTCTTGACATGTTTGTGGATGTACCTATATGTGCAGTCACTCATGACGAGATGACATCAAATCCAAAACCTCCTAATCTACCATGACAGATGATCGTTCAGACGCAGGTGACTAGGAGAGGCAGCAGTGTTGTGATACAGGATGATGGCTCTGGGAAAATACTGGAGAAAAGTGTGCAAGAGTCACTGAGTGATGGAGACAAATGATCTGAATCGATAGTGACTGTCTGCAAGGTCTGGATCAGCTGGGAGGAAAAATTGCGCAAATTTTAGAAGGGGTAGTCTGGGCTGCAAGAGGGCAAGACAGGCATGATCTGTGCATTTTCTGGAATGAAAAGTCAGTAGGGGATGGACAACCAATTTTCCAAAGGAATAGGTTAGGCTACATGAGGGGTCAATAGGTAGGGGTTGCATAATTTTTCTTGGGAACTACCCAGAAAACCGGCAGCTAGATCTATGCAATTCCTAGAGGGAACTGCCAGTTGGCTGCTAGGGTAGCTGGTAGCTAGATCTACACAATTTCTAGAGGGAATTTCCAGTTGGCTACTGGGGTCACTGGTAGCCATATCTATGCAATTCCCAGAGGGAACTACTAGTTGGCTGCTTAGTCACTTGAAGCAGAAACTGTGCAATTCCTAGAGGGAACAAGAAGACTGCTGCTGGGAGTTGCTAGATGGGAAAATTGCATTAAGGCTAGGAGGTCATCCTGCTAATCATCGATGCACAATTTTTGAGCTAAGGTGACTGATGGGCAATGGGATGCCTTCTCATGGGCACTACGCAATTTCTGAGATGAACAACCGGTCGACTATCTGGGTGGCCAGAATGAGTGTTGATTGAATTTCCTGCGGGTAGCACATCTTGAAAGAGCTAGCGTGGCACTTCTGCACTGTTTTGGTTGACAGTTGATCAAGTCAAAAGTAGCGTGATGGTTTGGTTGTTAGTGAGGAGTCTGGTCATCAAAACTTCATCAAAATTGACTAAGTGTGTGAACAATTGAAAGATGCATAGGTGATCATAAGAACACACACTCACATGACCTGACAACAAAATTACCAAATCATTAGGGCACACATGTTCAACATGACTAACTGACGGTGCAAGCGACGAGCGTGAAACTCCTGATTGATCATTCATGATCAAGAAGAGGCTTGCACGACAATGAATGTGACTCTGTGTGTAAGTGTGACATATGCTTTCATGGCGAACACATCAAACCCATATGAAGCAAAGACCTTGAGCATAACCAAAAAATGGTCACAAGCATGAATTAGACATCAACATGCAGAGACTTGAGTGCAATGAACAAGCAAGGTGAATGTAAAGACTCACATGAGCTCATAGAGTGAACCCGAGTGTGTGCAGTCATCAAGTGAAACTCTCCAAGGGAGGCTCAGAAATTGGTGCAGGCCAAAATTTTGGAGGAAGTGTTATAGCCGCTACAACAGCTTGGCATATATCCAGTGATCCCTTAGCACATGAAATACTATCTTGAGGTGTTCTTAATGCTACTCCTTGGTCCTTGAATACACTAGGATGTCATCAATAAATACCAATACAGAATTATCCAAATACTCACCGAGGATATTGTTCATCAGGAACATAATTTAATTGGTGCATTTTCTAGTTATAATGACACTACCACAAATTTGTAGTGCCCATACCTGATCTTGGATGTAATTTTATAGACATGCTCATCCCTTATCCTAAGTTGGTGATGTCCATATCTCAAGTCCATTTTTGAAAATATGTCACTCCTCTTAGTTTATTAAATAGGAGATCAAGTCTAAGTAATGGATACTTGTTCTTCATGGTCATCTTATTCAATTGGTTACAATAAATGCATAATCTTAGACTACAATTTTTATTTTTATTTCTAAATAATAATGTTTGTGCTCCCTATGGAGACACATTGGGACTAATGTACCCATTCATTATGGTAATTTTGTGGTAAAAACAGGCCTCAAAATGAAAAATGTATTAGTAAAATAAATTTTAGAAGAACCAATAGGATTCAAGATGATAATGTCATCCTTAGGGGAAAATATTTTTGGAAGGAAAAGTTTTTTTTCTTTAAATCATTTGTTTTGACTATCTCCTTATATGTTTACTCAAATTTCAAATGTGGAAACTCATTGAATGCAGAATTAGATTATGTATCCATCGATCACCCACTATACATACTTTTAAGTAGACCCACACCAAGAAAAAATGAAAATACATGAAACAAATGTGTTTCTTTCAAGAAACAAGATTTTTCATGTATTTTCAATTTTTCTCAGTGTGCATCTACTCAAAATATGTAGAGTGGGTGCTTGACGGATGAAAAATCTAATTCCACAGCCAACAAGTGCCCATATTTCAAATTTGAGTAAATCTATAGGGTGATACGTTGAAAATATCATTAAAAAAGTAGTTTCCTTTTTTCCTTTGAAAATGGATAGATCATATTTTATTGTTTTCACTAATATTTTATTATATTTCCTAGGAAGCGCAATTTATACCTTGAAATTCCCCATACTAGTCAAACATTTCATTTAATTCCACGCTCTTAGGTATTCTCATTCCATAATGCACCCTAGACACAAGCATTGCTCCTAGTGTAAGTTTTATTAAAATATCGATGTCTCTTTCGGGAGGTAGCCCTAATATTTCCTCAATAAATACATCTTTTTACTCTTGTAACATTGGATGGTCTTCAATTTTTAGCTTGTTATCTTCAACTATTTTTTTCACATTTATAGCATATAGTGGACACCCTTTTCTGCAATATTTCTTCAATCATAGAGTTGATATTTGTCTTATAAACCAAATATTTCATGTTTCTTGAAGTGTCCTTCACTTTCCTTCATCACCTATGCGCTCCAAGGTTTTATTGTAGCAATACAATTTATCCTTGTGTTCTACTAGCTAATCCATGCCAATTAACATGTCATATAATCATGGAGGTAACATAAGGTGGTTTGTGTATTCAAGTCACTCACTTTGAGCTAGAATGCATCAATGACTTCAATCACTTTTCTATTGTTCCCTATAGCTAGCTATACCAACCATGACCTTGCATGTTTATTTCTATGTAATACACATGTCTCAACAATTTGTGATGCAATGTAACTATATTCAATGTCATGGCCAAATAGAATTGAAATAAGATTGACAAGTATATCATCCATGTCCACCATTAAGGTTGGAGATCTCCTTATTGTTTCTCCATAGTTTCATATATTTAAGGTATACTCCTAGCCACATCATTGACAATAGTGGCCTCTTGTATGTAATATACCTTTCTAATATCATGTTGCATGTGTGGACAATCTATCAACAAGTTCTTTTCCTCTCATCCACATCACTCAATTGCCTTTTTCTTTGGATCATATACTTCTTCTTCTGTCAATATATTTGGATCATCCTCACTTTAAGTGGGAAAATTATGTCGATACTCACTTTTGGCTAGTGTACTAAATTTGGCACTCTTCCTAGACTATTTAAAGTGTGAGGATTTTGATCATCTCTTCTTGAGCTCATTTTATCATTCTTCCTACACTTTGTTCAAGAATTTATATTTTGTTTCTAATTAGGAGGGGTATCCACTACCTTTCTCTCAATTAAATTTTCTTCTCCATTCTATGAAATCCCAACAAGTCAATGTTTGACGAAGTTGGTATCTTACCCCTTAATATCCTGAAAGCCAATATCCTGTAACAAATTGATAACCAACCTCATGATATCCCAAAAGATGATAAACCCACAATTGGGTTGCTGATCCATTAGGGGCAGACAAAAATTGTCTTCAGCAACTTCATTGTATTGAATAACAAACCATCAAGTACTGTAACTCTACCTTTCTCCATTAGCCCATGGGTCTTTGAATTGATAGTAAATGGGTGTACTCTTTAGGAAATTCTTCCAAAAAGGTCATTGGTTCAAAACCCTTGGGTTGGCTGACAAAAGAAAACTCTACTTTTCTCCATCAATTGAAATTTTCTCCACTGGGTCACAAAATCATTAGGCCCTAACCATTAGTAAAAACAAAAATATTCTTCTCAATTATTGTCTAATGTAATTGATAGGCATCAACCAATGGTAATAATGTCTTGTTGATGGTGCTAGATCCACCAACATTTAGGGGATATCCCCAATATGAGGTCCCAACTAGACCTCACACTGTTTGGTGTAGGAGTCCCATCCGATATGATGGTTCGGTTTCCATATACTTAGAGATTTGCCTCAAATCTTACTGTTCAGCACATGAGAATGTTACGCTGGTACCTTCAAAAATCAAGGTGAGTGTGCAATGTAACTGTGTCTAGGTTCTCTTACTGCAAAAAAGGGGGGAAAAGTGAGCCTCTAAGTGGGAGGTAATAGTAATACCTAGGAAGAGACACATGCGAGTTGGGAAGGTATGTGCAACATCCACCGGAATAATCCATAGAGGATATGGCAGTCGTTAAAACAAAAGTACAAGGAAAGATCCATCCACCATGCAGCGGAATAGTCCATAATGGATGTGATGGTCATTACAACCAGTAAGTGAGAAAGGTCTATTCAGTATCCTACATCACAAGGATTAGACAACAGTGATAACCAATACAACACATTCCCAATAAGGTAAGCACTAAAAAAACTGAAATAGTTCAACTATCTTAGTACATGTGAAACTAACATGAATTACAAATGCTCAATGAATAGTATTACAAAAATCTACAAGCCATGCATGGAAATGTGCTAGGATGAGCACGCTTCTATATTAAGAAAAAGTTTCAAGACACATATTTACATCATACATCACTAGCCCCAATAGTGGGACATTGGAGCCACTCCTTTCTCCCCAAAGAACTGACTGAAACTCTCTATGCTTTTTGGGAGGATCCAAGGTGAAAATTCCTCGCTCATATAATGAGGGGGTATATATAACTAAGGGTGATGCTTGACCCTTCTGACTCTTGGACTACTCTCATGTTTGTTTAACTTCCTATGATTTTTCAACTGAAATGAATCTTCATATTCATGTGTGTCCATTGGACTTCCACTTTACATTACATTCGATTTACAATAGCTATGGCCTATAATAGTGATGTGGCCTTTGATAACTTGTGACATGACTTGACATGACATTGTTGACATGGGATAGTTTGGTGAGGTGGCAATGTCAAACCGCTATTGTTGCTGAGTGCTAGATGTGTTGATGGATGTGCTCTCTCTTCTCCTTTGCATAACTTAATGATGCGGGATATTCAATGATATTTGGTCTTGAGGGGTGGTTGCATGCATGTGCTCCCTTTGATTTTTCTTGATAAGCTTCTTTGTCCATCCAACTGTAAGTTTGTCTTCTAGCATGTTCACTCCTTCCTACTCTTCTTCATCTTCTCGCCATGATCTAATAGTGTAACTATTCTTGTAATTCACTCATGATGGGACGACATCAAATCCAAAAACCTCCTAGTTTAAGATGATGCATTTTTATCCATGGAATAGGCCTGGGATAGGTGACAAGATGGGAAAGTTTTCCTAGTAACTATGCATCGCATAATTCTAGGAAAGAGGGAGGGAGAATGGCTACTTAGACTACGTAGAGAGAAACCTAGGCTTGGCTAAGGAACTCCTGAGCATAATATTTATTGTCAGGAAAAATTGCTTAGAGGTCACTGGGAGACAAGATTGTGTAGTGATACCATCAATGGTTGCTTCAAGGTAGGAACCTAGGAGGTAGGTATGTGTAGTTTTCATAGGCAAGGTAGGACTGGGTAGCAGAGGGACTTGAGAGGACAGATCTACATAGTTCTTGGACTCAGTGAGTCCCAGCTGAGGGAGGACACTAGGAGACAGTTCTACATAGTTCTGGGAGGCAAGTCATGTTTGGGTCTCTTCTCATTATTCCAGCAATTAGGGAGGGAGGTTGATGACTGATCTTGCAAAATGCGCAAGACAGGTTAGTCTTGAAGAAGCTATTGCACAATTATAGGGAGGGAGGTAGTTTTCTTAGCTCTAGAATTTCACAATGCAACTTACCCAAAGGATAGTGAGTTCACACTACACAATTCCAAACAGAAGGGTTGCATCATTAAGGGCT
The DNA here is from genome assembly GCA_000404065.3 of Pinus taeda. Classification (NCBI taxonomy): domain Eukaryota; kingdom Viridiplantae; phylum Streptophyta; class Pinopsida; order Pinales; family Pinaceae; genus Pinus; species Pinus taeda. The sequence goes on along the minus strand of APFE030718389.1, from coordinate 40,706 downwards.
GAGATTGCACAATTCATAGTTCGGTCAGGTTTCGATGAAAGAGAGTTGCCTGGTTGGGAGAATTTAAAAAAAAATGGCTATGTGTGGGAGGCAAGTGAACTTGTGAGGAACTTGAAACTATGATCACACACTTAGCATATTTCGATGACACGAAAACATAGAACACCGAAACAAAAATACAAAGAATTACCCTCCATGAGATTGTTTAGAACAAAAAGTTGCAAGTGCAACACTTGAAATAGACCCTAGGACGACCGTGAAAAAACTTGTGCGACAATGTTTAAAACTTTGTGTACGAGTGCAACTGATGTTTACATAGATAGGACAACTCAAACACTCAAATACAACCCTTTGAACTCACCAAAAAGGACCACAAGCATGATAATATACTCCAACATGCTAAAATATGATAGTTGATCAAACAAGCAAATGAGGTGAAAAGACTCTAAGGAAGCTCATGAAATAAGCTCGAGTGTTTGTAACAATAAAGGGAAAGACCAAGTAAGGCTTCAAAATTTGAGCACAAACCAAAATTTTGGAGGGTGTCAATGCAACCACTGCAACACTTGGTGACACACTAGTTGAATACCAACTTCCCTATCTTGGTTCATTTTTAGTGCAGGACCTTGGTTCTTTGGGGAGTATTGATTAATTGTGTAGATTACTTTGGTTTCTCCACTTACCCCATGGCAAACATGGTTCCCTTGATACCTTCTCATTTGAGCACAACATAATATTCAACCATATCAAATTGTTTCGAATTGGGAAGGGTAGTTTAACTCACGAGCTTATGATTTTTAGAGTATAGTTTTCATATTTGGTGTTGCTTTGTTGCTAGTATACCTAGACAATACCCTAGAGGAGTCACGTAGGAACAAAATAATTACTCCACTATGAGCGAGCCTGGACAATACCTCGATGGACTTTCCTGCTTCACCTCTCTCTATAGGAATCCTTTCTCTTCTTTTGCCTTTGTTATTTTAAAGAGAACTGTGCATAGGCACTTATATATTTTTGGGGTGGAAGAGGGATCCAGAATTATTGAGAGGAGAAGAGGTTATTCCTTCAGAGAAGTATATAAAGACCTATGATTTAGGTTTTCTTGTTTATATTTTCCCCTTCTCCATTTCTACTGGTTGGATAAGCTTGAAAATACCAAAGTAGAAAGCTGAGTATAGGCATGAGGTTCCCAGATTGGACACAGGTTCATGGTTGGACCAAAACTCTCCTTACAGATGGATCGTAATTTCCATTAGGACTTCATCAGCCAAACGTTACAGACAAATACAAAGAAGACGAACACGAGATTGACCAAGGTGATAATGTCACAAGACTCTTTGAACTTCAACCACACACACACTTGGAAGCCAGAATGCAGTAAGGCACAACACTTATTCACATAAGAAAAATAATAGAAAACCAAAGAAAAAAAAATAAACAATAAAAAGGACTATGTACATACTGCAGGGCGTGGCCCATATCTCATTGAAAATAAAATTTCAAGTCTTGGTCATTGACAGGGAGAGAGTCAACCTTCCCCTCAAGTTATTGAAGGTGATACATGTATTAGCCAAGCTTCTCGTGGAAAGTTTAAGGACAAATCCATAGGGATTGAAACTTAGTGTGCTTGACTTTGTCCTCATGGGATTTGTCCCACTTTAAGACTATGTCAGCCACACTTAAGCTAGTCTTCCTTGTATACTTTATGCCAAACCATCTCTTGATGCGGTTCTGATGGAGTGAAATTTTTTTCTTTTGCTTTCAACCTTTCTTCCTGTGAATTATGTAAAGTGTCCATCCTATGCTGAACTAAAAGACACAACTTGCCTTGGGATTCTTGGGAAAATTGGAGAGAAGGAAAGTAAATGTTCAAAGGGAGAATGGATTCCTTTCCATACACGAGGAAGTAAGAGGAAGTATTTAGAGAAGGCATAGGTGTGACTCAGTCAACCCATAAGCATTCACTAGAGCGGAGTGGCAGTTTCACTGCTCATAGGTTATGGTCTTTTTGATGATCCAAATGAGGTTCTTATTTGTGGATTCGGCTAGACCATTTCCCTATGGATATTACTTAGCAAATTTTTTCAAAACAATACCATTTTCCAATGCAAATTCATAAATCTTTAACGAAGAAAAGTATGTTGCATTGTAAAAAACAAGTGACGTAGGAACGTCGAACCTGGAAATGATATTCCACGATAGGAAGTTGTTGACTTCCTAATTGTTCACTTGTTTCAGCGGAATTGCCTCTGTGCACTGCGTGAAGTAATTTGTAGCATTCAAAATGAAGCAGTGTTGTTTTAATGAGTGTGGGAATATTTCTACAATGATATCCAAGCCCGCTTTTGGAATGGTTCTTCCAATCCAACAGGCTACATTGGGGTTGTTGACTTCCAATTTTTGTTGGCACACTTTTAACAGACCGGACACTTGCGGGCATAGGCATGCACATCCTTGAATAATGTAGGCCAGTAGAAACTGGACCACATGACCTTGTGTGTTGTGGTGTTACTCACAAAGTGTCCCCTAGCTGGTCTGTCATGGAGATGATGTAAAACCTTATTTGAATTTTGTGCCTCCAGGCACCTAAGAAATATGCCATTATGGTGCTTTCTATATAGCACCCCATATACTAGTTGGTACGATAGACATCTGAGTCATAGAGCCCTCTTCTAAAACAAAGAGAGATGAGAGGGTATGGTGCCATGCTCAAGGTACTAGCACACATCTGCATACCAAGAATTTCCATCTACAGTGGGAGAGGATCGATAAAAATTGTACATTTCTATTTCTTTCTCCTAGCCTGTGAGCCCTTCTTCTTCCTCTTGTGCATGAATCACTTCCACTACTAACTTACAAAGATCATGACCCTTGATGGTGTGAATTGGTTTAATGTCAAGATCATATTGTTGCAACCCATTTATCTAGTTCACCCTTTTCTCACCCCAACTCTTGCTGAAGGGGAAATGATCTGATTGTTGGGTGCAGAACAAAGATAATATAATGATTTTTCAATAAATAGGGTTTGAAGTCCTTCACTGACTTTTACATAGCATAAGCTTATTTTTCCATGGCAGGATAGTTGAGCTTTGGTACTTGTAGGCTCGCACTTATGAAGGAGATGGGTCACTCATTATTCAAAATGTCCTTTTGAGTGAGTACAACCGTGAGAGAAGTGTCAGAAGAAAAACTGTAGAGCAATAAATATTTTCTGAAGTCTAGGCTGTATAGTGTTGGTGCTTCTGCTATTTATTTCTTTATATGGGAGAGTACATCCTTTTCCCTTTTTCCCTAATTGTAGATTTTATCCTTCTTGATCATCTCCTGTATAGGCTTGACGATTTGAGCATAGTCAGAGATGAACTTTATGAGGAAGTTGATCTTCCGCAAGAAAGATTACATGGATTTTTTGTTTATGGGGTGGGGAATCTGCGTGATTGTCCGAACTCTTTCTAGATCTACCTTGATCCCACTTTTGAAAATAATGTGTCCAAGAAGGTTACCCTCAGACACTGCAAATATGCTCTTCCTAGGATTTAAGGATGTCCTGTATTTTAGGCATCGCTCAAAATTTTTAGATGGCATAGGTGGTCTGACCACTACCTTGAGAAGACTATTACATCATCGTGGTAGACCACTACACTCTGTCTGATAAGCCCATGAAAGTTGATGTCCATTTCACACTGAAATTTAGCACCTGCATTAACCAACCCAAACAACATTTTGTGAGATGCAAAACGTAACCCACTTGGTACAAAATGTAGTTTTGAGTCTGTTAGGCTTTGCTACTAGAACCTAGTTATAACTAGAAAAGTTGTCAAGTAAAGAAAACATCTCTGCTCCAAATACTATCTACAATATATGCTCCATGGATGACACTGGGTAGTTTTCACTATCCGAGGTGTGATAGACGTTGTGGATATATACACATAGGCAGATCTCCCCAGACTTCCCCCTCATAGAGACTAATTTGGATACCCATGTCCAATGTCACACTTTATAGATGACCTGCGCATCCAACAACTTGGTCATTCATTTCTGTATGAGGGGCTCAAGTGTTGGATGAACTTTTCTCAATTTCTATTAAAAAGGCTTGGCCCCTTCTTTGATCGGTATTATGTGTTGGATTATTCGCATGCCATATGTCTTAAGTTCATCGTACATGCATGATCACAGTACTGCTTGAAGAGGTGGATAAAATATTGTCTCTCTTGTGGTGTACAAAAAGTACCGATATTCACATACTTCAGATCTTCTTATGTTCTCAAATTGATTTGTTCATGTGACAATGTAGAGTTATGGGTCTTAGCATTCAAAGGTCCCTGAAAATGGTTCTATAGGTCATACAACTTCTCCAGTGATACCAAACCCTTGGGGATGAGCTTGCCTTTGCTTGTACTAACTGCGTCCTGCAGAGTCTACTCGTGCTCATCCTCGTCTATCATTGTGTCCTTGAAGATGTCAGCGTTGGCCTTGAAATGCAGTATCTCTTGATCATCATCAAAATGCATAAGTCAATTATTTTTTATGGGATAGATGGTTTATACAAAATATCGATAGAAAAAAAGTCCCTTAACAGTAACATCCTAGAAGCTGCATTTGCGAAGGCATTCACAACTGCATTACACATTCTTGGTACTGAAATAACATTGAAAGCTTGGAAATGGGAAATGAGTTTCCATACCTCTTGTTGATAACTATTAAGATGCACGACAAACAATGTATAGTGTTACGTACCTGATGCACCATGATTTCAGAGTTAGCTACCACTTTCAGAACAACAACCTTGAGGCCAATGGCTTTTTGTGAGTCCAAAATGAGTGCTTCATACTTTGTAGTGTTGTTCGTGCAATCAAACTCCTAGAAACTAGAGAGTAGATGTTTCCTCTATAACGATTCTAACAGAACACAATCATCTCAAGATCCCTCCTACTTTTTGTATCCATCAAAGTATATAGTCCACATATTATCTGTACAAGGACAACTTACAACACTAGTACTAATACCACTACTGCTACTACTACTTACTGTAAAAGTTTCATTTTTTCCAATTAGGCATGGAAGGAGGCCCAACTATGTGTGTAGTGGGATAGGATATGGCTCTACAAGGTAATACCCCAACTGTGCCTCTAAAAATAAATTTTTGAACATAAGTTTTGCGAAAGCCAACTACTCATTTTCTCCATTCAAGAGATTCATTGTGTTCTTCATGTGTCTCTGTAAAAACACTCAGATCTGGTTGTTCCTGCCCTTATACAGAATCCATAATTGTGACCATTTAATGGAAAAGTGTCCTTGTAGCTTTCTTGACCAGTCTCTGCTGAGAAATACCCTGTATTCTTTCAGGATGTCCACACTTACAATATTGATGAATTGATGAACTTTCTCATGAGATGTTAGCCATATGATCACTTCCCTAAGTTCACCAATTGTTGGCACACAAGTTTTGTCCAATTGTATGATCTGTGAACTTGTCTTACTCCATTGAGCATTGATCTTCTTAGAGATGGAGAGTGGCATGACATTAACCAATCCACCAAAATCAACCAAGTAGTTGTGAACATTGAAGTTAAAGATTTCAAATGATAACAAGAATGGTGGGACGAGTGAGTTCACCTCCTCTAGGCTCAACACATTAAGAAAAGATGTGAGAGAGTTAGGAGACTTACTAGATACCTTGTTTGAAGAGGTGGCTTGACGAATAGAGGTTTCCCGAAGTGGTCGTAAAAGAATGTCCCATTGACTTGTGATTTTTGTAAGTTCAAACAGAGAGATATTTGCATGAGTCTTCTTCATGTCTTCTACAAAGTTATAGTCTATTGCGGGAAGGGTCACCGAGGTGTCTGGGGGTGGAACTGAATTTGTCGTTTTCAGTGGGATGGTTTTGTCTTTGCTTCTTGCAGAAACACTTTTTGTTGAAGTTGTCTTCCCAGATTTCCTCTCAGTGTTTTGTGTTGATTCGAACAGAGGATCCACTTTCCTTAACATATCTTGTCTTATTTTCTTCTTTCGTATCTCAATCACAGTGGTGGCCCCTTGACTTCTCAAGTTATATCGGTTATTTTTCTCTGAGGTTAGATTGTCACTCGGAGGCTCCTTATCGGTGGTGGTCTTCTAGGCTATGAGATCATACTGATACATGTTTACTACATGCCAAATGGTTGGATATTCATCAGGTGTAGCAACTTATTCTTCCTCATTGTTAGGCTTAACCTGCTGATCAACCATGATTGTGCTAGAAAACTACATAGCTAAATTTCTCATTCCGTGGTTCCATTCTAAGAAAGTTCTTTCTGAATGGAGTTCATGGTGAAACATGCAGTATGAATCTGTAGCAATTTTCTCAATGTTTAGAACTAGGTTAAAGCTCTACGCAGATTTGGTTGACTGGCTACTGCTGCTGCTGCTACTGGAATCTACATTATTCTTTTATGGGTACCTGGGGGTCTTGCTGCTGCTAGTGGAATCTGCATTCTTTTTTTGTGGGTTCTTGGGGGTCCTGTTGCTCACAGTAGTCTCTCTTGTCCTTGTTTAAGTTTGGCCACTTCAATAGTCAGGGAATTGATGAGACGAGTAAGGTTCTTAATATTATTTTCTTCCTTTTCCTTAGCCTTACTCACATAGTTTTAGGACCTCTTACTTGTGTCTTTGGAGTCCTTAGTGGGTTCATCATCTATAATGACTCCAATAATGCGCAGGTCTTTCTCCACAGAAATAACCTCTTCATAATTTTCTACTAATCATGGTTTCACATCTCGCTTAACCAATTGTGCAATACTAGTCGGCAGGGAAGAAGTGTAGTAGTCAATAGTGATGGAGTCATGAGGTTTAGTGTTGTTCAAGAACTTGTTCAGAATACAGTTGAATCTCTGATTGAAATATTTGACCTTTTATTTCTACTCCATCTTAAGACTACCCAACTCCTTCGGTGACATTGAAAGGGCCTTTTATTCAACAAACTTCTCAAGAAAGATCCTTTTGAATACCCTCCAATTCTAGATGGAGTTTGGAGGAAGGTTGTGGCACCATACAACTTCTCTACCATCCAAGGTACATGGAAACAATCTACATGCAATGTCATCATAATGTACCTCGAGTGTCCGAAGATGTACATATAAAGTGTTTAAGTGATCTTCTACCTTCATTGTCTTGTCAGGGTCATATTTTGTTAAGAGTTTGTCCACATGTCTTGGCATCTTGTGCATGACATTCAGAAGTGCAAATGGGCCTAGAGTCATCCAATCTAGATTTTGGTCTGCCATGTTGTCCTCTTCACTATCCTCCTCTTCCTCTTCTGAATTTGATGATTCATCTTCTGAATCTATTGGTTCCTCCTCCTCTTCTCCTCCTCTTTCATTTCCTTCCCCTCTACCTCCTCCATTGGACCCTGAACCTGAGAGTAAGAGGTTTTCTTCTTCTTCCTTTCAAAAGAGCGAGGGTTCCTCTTATTTCTCCATAGCTTATGCCAGCTCCTCAAGAGTGGAAAAGATCTCTTATTTGATAGATGTAACTACTAATCCCGTGGGGGTATTCTTGTGCTTATTTTTAGAGTATGGATGGGTGTACACTCCCATAATCAGTCCAACATCTTTTGCAAACTAACTGGTGATGAGACATAAAACTCGAATTTGAAGGTACATGATTTCATGTTTAGGTCTGGGAGGTGAGAAATTACCAATTTCAAAACTGTGAGTAGGGGAGAGGGAGTGAACTACTTCCTTGACCAGAAAATGGATGAGTGGGGTCGGTGGGAGAATCAACCATAAACTACTGGTGACCCTCCTTCTAGCGCCAAAAATGTTGATAGTGTTGGATTCGCCAACATTCACAGGATCTCCCTGATATGAGTTTCCAACTAGACCTCACACTATTTGGTGTAGGATTACCATCTAGCATGATGGTCAGGTTTCCATATACTTAGAGATTTTCCTTGGCTCTTGTTGTTCAACACATGAGAATGTTACACTAGTACCTTGGAAAAGTAAGGTGAGTGTGCTTGGTGAGTGTGCAACGTAACTATGTCTAGGTTCTCTTACTGGAAAAAATTGGGGAAAGTGAGCCCCTAAATGAGAGGTAATAGTACCACCCAGGAAGAGACACATGTGAACTAGGAAGGTCTGTCCAACATCTAGTGGAATAGTCCACAGTGGATGTGTAAATCATTAAAACCAAAGTATAGGGAAATATCTATGCACCATCCAACAGAATAGTCCACAACGAACGTAATAGTCATTACAATGAGTAATCAAGAAATATTTATCTAGTATCCTACAGAGTAGTCCACAGGGATGAGGCAACAGTTATACCCAATACAACACATACCCAACAAGGTAAGCAGTAAAACAACCAAAATAGTTCAATTATCTTGGTACATGTGAAACAAACACGAATTACAAATTCTCAAATAATTGTATTACAAACATCTACAAGTCATGCATGGAAACGTGTTGGCCTGAACATGCTTCTGTATTAAGAAAAGGTTCCAAGACACATATTTACATAACACATCACTAGTCCTAGTAGTGGGACATTGGAGCAACTCCTTTCTCCTCAGAGAACTGACTGAAACTCTCTATGCTTCGTGGGAGGAGCCAAGGCGAAAATTCCTTGCTCATAAAATGAGGGGGGTATATATAAACAAAGGTGATGCTTGACCCTTGCGACTATTGGATGACCCTCATGAATTTTCAACTTCCTATGACTTTTCAACTCACATGACTCTTCATATTCATGTGTGTCCATTGGACTTCCACTTCAATTTACAATAGATATGGCCCATAATAATGATGTGACCTTTGAAAACTCGTGACATGACTTTATATAACACTATTGACATGGACTAGATTGTTGAGGTGGCAATGTCAAGCCATTTTTTCTGCTGAGTGATAGATGTGCTCTTGGATGTGCTCTCTCTTCTCCTCCGCATAGCTTGATGATGTAGGGTATTCAATGATATTTGATCTTGAGAGGTGGTTGCGTGAATGTGCTCCCATTGCTTGTTCTTAATAATCTTCTTTGTCCATCCAGTGATAAGTGAGTCTTCTAGCATGTTCACTCCTTCCTCATCTTCTTCATCTCTCACCATGATCTAAAAGTGTACATGTTCCTGCAATTCACTCATGATGGGACGACATCAAATCCAAAAGCATCCTTCTCTAAGATGATGCATTCTTATCCATGGACTAGGCCTGAGATAGGTGGCAAGTTGGGAAAGAAGGACCAATAACTGTGCATCGCACAATTCCAGGTGAGAGAGAGGGAGACTAGTTATTGAGACTTCATAGAGAGCAACTCAAGCTTGGTTGAGGAACTCTTGAGCACAATCTTTACTGCCAGGAAAAAATGCATAGAGGCCATTGGGAGACAAGATTATGCAGTTGAGTCCATCAGTGGATAATGTAAGGCAAGAGCCTGAGAGGTAGGTCTGCATATTTTTCAGAGGCAAGGCAGGACTGGGCAGCAGAGGGACCTGGTAGGATAGATCTGTGCAGTTCTTGGGATCAGTGAGTCTCGACTGAGGGAGGAGACTGAGAGACAATTATACACAATTCTGGAGGCAAGGAAGGCTTGAGTCTTTATGCATTTTGGGGTTTTAGAAGGTAGGGAGGAATATTGATGATCGATCTTGCGAAATGCATAGTTCAGGTCAGGCATGAAGAAGATACTATGCAATTCTAGGGAGGGAGGTTGTCTTCCTAGCTATGGAATTACGCAGTTCAATTGTCTCAGGGAATAATGACTACGCACTATGTAGTTCTAGATAGAAGGGTTGCATCACTGAGAGTTGAGACTACAGAGTGTGTAGTTTAGTTAGGCTCCGGTGAAAGAGAGTTACCCGATGGGGAGGATTTTCATAAAAATGGCTAAGTGTGGGAGGCAAGTGAACTTGGGAGGAACTTGAAACTGTGATCACACACTTAGCATATTTCGATGACATGACAACATATACCACTGGAACAACAAGACAAATAATGGCTAAGTGTTGGCTAGAGTGTGTAGTTTTGTTAGGGTCCGGTGAAAAAGAGTTGCCCGATGGGGATGATTTTCATAAAAATGGCTAAGTGTGGGAGGCAAGTGAACTTGTGAGAAACTTGAAACTGTGATCACACACTTAGCATATTTTGATGACATGAAATCCTAGACCACCAGAACAATAAGAAAAAGAATTACCCTCCATGAGACTGTCTAGAATAAAAAGTGACAAGTGTGACACTTGAATAAGACCCTAGGACAATTGTGATGACACTTGTGGGACAATGCTTAAAACTTTATGTATGAGTGTGACTAATCTTTACATAGCTAGGAAAAATTGAACACTCAAAGCCAAATATTTGAACTCACTAGAAAAGGACCACAAGAATGATAAAACACTCCAATATGACAAAAGACGACAATTGATCAAACAAGCAAAAAACATGAAAAGCTTCTAATGAAGCTCATGAAATGAGCTTGAGTGCTTGCAACAATAAAGGGAAAGACCAAGGAAGGCTCTGAAATTTGGGTGGAGCCAAAATTTTGGAGGTTGTTATAGCTGCTACAACATGTCCATTAACTATTTATGTTAGTTGATAGATATTCAAGAATTGCCAATATTGAGAGTTCGCAATACAGGTTTTTCAATGTGTTACTAACACCCAATAGCTTGACATCTCGACCTCCAAGGCTCAAGCTCCTTTGTGATACACTCTTGTTTGTTAAAATTATGCAACTGCAGTCGAATTCCAATTTCGACAACTTATGTGATGAATATAATAATTGTAATATATTCCTCTTTTCAAGAGGACCAAAATCAACCTAAAGATCACCTCATTTTGACAAGTAGAAGTTGGTTTTCGAATTTATGTTCCCACTCATGTATATTGGATTAGGTTGGCCCTATGCATATCTACAATTGGACAGGTTGACCTCAACATCAAGTGGATCCTCATGGAAGCCTATAAATAGAAGAGACCCTAAGCTCATTTGGACACATTGATCAAGCCATATTCTCTTCTCTTCTATTATCTTGGTTCACACGGGTCTGACAGAGAATGTTCACACAAGGGTCTGAAACTACAGGGTTGATGCTCGCATGGATCTAGGGTTTTTGTTTCTTGGACGCACACATGTAACTAAGTATTTTTGTCCCCAAATGCACACATAGAGTGGTTAGGTGTATCTGGGAAGTCTTGGACGCTCGCGCATAAGCCTAAAGGGAGCGTCTGGAGTTTTTGAAGAAAATCAGGCAGTTTGGTCCCCACGCACACACAAAAAGTGGTCAAGGAAGCATCTAGGCATCCATAAACACTGAAATAGTAGCTTGAAGGGAGCTTCTATGGGTTTGAGGTATATATGAGTGTATTTATCCCCAGATGCACCCATTTAGTTGACAAGGTAGCATCCAGGACTGCCATAGTCACTCACACATCTCCTCCTCTGTGCATTCGGGACTAAAAGATGAAATTTTAATAATCTAAAGACTCCACTCGGTGACATTTTCAACAGTTGAATATATAAAATGACATTAAATTATAGTCCTCAAAATCAGGGTTTGAGTATAAGCATGATAGGGTTCATTTCATGGCTGTCATAGTTGTTTTATTGGTTAATTGAATACAGGAAGATATGGATCATTGTATTTTCTTTTACTAAAACATTTGATGATGATATAAGAAGAAGAAGAATTTTCAAGGGCTTTCCCCATAGTGGGTTTTTCCCTAGTCTCATACTAATCCATGTGTCGCTATGTGTGCATGTTTTTCTTTTTTTGTTTCTTTATGTTCTATTGCATTCATGATAACGATTTTTTTTCTTTCTACATAGTTTCATATGCTAATGAATAATGATGTAAATTTGAATAATGTAATGATGATATGGGGTGAACTTAATGCGTTAATGAATAAATGAAATTATCTAAGAAAAGAACAATAAATCCCTAAGAAAAATTAACATGGTATGAGTGTTGGGCTTAAGAAAATTCATGGAGATCACCCTGATGATGGCACCTTTGTTGGAAGCAAGAAGAGATGGTGGAGACCTAAAATAATTCTAGGGTTTGAAAAAAATTCTAGGCAACTTGATTATTAGGGTTAGGGTTTGAGAGAAACCTTGGATTATGGAAACGATATGATATATGAAACCTAGCATGGTCAATAGGAAGATGCTCAAGAACTCGTGGAAGATTTGTTGAAGCCCTAGATGGGATAATCTATAGTAGGCTTGGTTGGTTGATAAAAGGTAAAATTTTTATGTGGACTATGTATGGTGATGGCTGGTTCATGAGGTAGAGGATCACCTCTTATTGAAGATAAGTATTTCTTAACTCATGATGCCTCCTAATTTTGTTTATACTTATGGATCTTATTATTATGTTTATTGTTTACACTTCCTGCATATGTATTTAAGTATATGGATGTTTCTAACCTCCTTGATGAGATGTGATGAGTGGATCCTTCTTGAGGATCATTTGAAATGAATGAAATATGGCTAGAGCTAGAAAAGGTAAAGAGGCACTATATGAAAATATTACAAACTGCTACAAACTGCTTATGTCTAATGAGAAGGTGGACTGGTATTTGAACACTGCAAGGTATTGTTTCAATGTTATGTTTCAACTATTAATCCCTAAGGTATGATGAGAATGTATCTTTATTTAATGGTCCATGCATATTAAAGTGGCTTGGATTTATGTTTCCTATGATGAAATGGTGCACCTAGCATTAAACATTTTGAGCTTCTTGAATTTTATGAGGCTACCTAATGTTGATACATTGATATACTTGATGTTTGGATAACATCTATCTATTGGATATCTTGATCCTATCAAGAAGGCTAGCACCTTGAATCCAGTAGATGATACTCTTGATACTTGACATGCTTAAGAAATGATGGATTTCACATAGAATTTTAGCTCATTAATTCTTATACATGATACTATTGATAATTCTTGTGATAAGCATGATGAAATCGAATGGAAAGAACAATTGACACTCTTGTTGTTTTGGTAAAGTTTTAATGAATGACCTAAATTGATCCTATTTATAATGATAAGCATGGTAACCATGATGATAGAGGTGTAACTATGAGATTGATATTCTACATCTCTTAATACCTGTGGTCATGTCTTGATGGCACATGGATAATTGAATGCCCTAACTTAATGGAGTGACTTGATATAAAGTGTTATTATGTTCATGATATAATGTTACATCTGTCTATTGCCCTAATCACTTGAATCTAACCCTTGATGAAAGATTGATGTCATGATGTTGATGACCATGATGGATATATGTTTGATTTTATGATCTAACATATTTGTTTTTGCATGATAGTAGTATAAAAAGGTTGATGACATGAATGGAGAGGAATGAAGTGGATTCACATTCAAAGGGAGAATATCTCCTCAATATTCTTACTCATATCACATTTTCATTATATATTTTGTACTATTGCAGTAAGATTGATATGCATTTGAAATTGATGATTTGGAACGAAGTTATGATATTTGGATAAGAAGAGTTTTCTCTGACTTAAAGACTCAGTCACATGGAAGCAGGCTTACAGCTCCTACTATAGCCTCCTAGTCACATAGATACAAGCTCAAGGGTGTGTCCAAGGCCTTGAGATAAGTTATGGGTTGATTCAACCACAATCACTCGCATAACATCTTGAAGAGTGTGATTGGGGGTCCCAGTCACACTGAGGAAGGCTTATGGTTGTGACTATGCCTGCAGAACACAAAAAAAATTAAGTCTTGTGCATGAAATCAGATGTTCACCTAGAGGATGTCAATACTACATAAGTGTTGCAGATAATAGAAAGATCTGAAAGTAGGAAAAACTTAAATGTTTGCCATAATATGAGCATGAAGACTGAACTTGTGTTTGTAGGTGATCAAGACATACATATAGATATGTCATTATGTTTGAAGTTTGTGCTACAAGAGGTTGGCATGATTTGGATGATTGATATAGATTATCAATATTTAGAGTTTTGATAGGATTCTTGACAATGACTTAGAACTTTGACTTGATGATTGAGATATGTTTTGGACTACAGATTTCTATACGATAACAAATTTGGATTTGACCTGATGACTAATGATTTGATTTGAATATTGTTGATTTTCCTTGATATCAATGATATACGAGCATATTTAATTCCAATGACTTATATGGGTATTTCGAAAATGGTTTGGTATTGGGCTCCTTGTTCCTTGCACAATTCACAATTGTGATTTAGCATGAAGATGGAACTTGCATATGCCTTTGTATCTAGTGACATAAATAAATTGTATTATGATTATTAGAATGAATTGATGAAGTTTTTATTGGTATTGCATGATATATGACAAACTTGTTGGCATGATAATAAATGAAGTCAAGCCTTGATATGAGCTCTACCTATCATCTAGTTTAAAAAATTGATACGGTGATATTAATGACTTTGATAATAGTTTTGATTTGGCTTCTAAACTTTGATGATATGACTTTGTTGATTTGATCGTACAATATTGATTTATGTAAGGATGATTATGTTGGCTTAGTAAGATCTTATGTCTACAAAGAGAAATGCATCCAACAAGCTCCCTGATCCAGATATGTCCATACTTGACAATGATCTGATGAAGTTAGGATGATGAGTTCCAAGGTATGGCTTTGATTTTGATTATGGTTTTGGTTCTGGTTTTATAAATTGATGGTATACTCTTGACAGGTGATGAGCCTCTAATGATCTAAGAGGAAGATGGCTTCTGAAGCTTGAAACGATGTATCATGGTATGATGAATCAATTTCTGGAATCTGGGAAAGAAATTCTATATTGAAAATATATTGAGAATTGTTTTTGAATAATGGAAATGCAAATCCTTGGACACTCTGATTTGGAGTTCAAGATGTTGTTGAACTTGACATGGAATCCGAGAATTGATTGAAGCATTAATGTTCCATTTTTGAACATCCATCCATATATGTGATGTGTAGAGAACCTGAATGACTTCATGATGGAGCTGATTTATTCAAATTGAGTTTCCACCAAGAGTTCTTTGAGATATCTACATAAGATGATCAATTATTGATATAAGATATTCTTTTTATATGTGATTGCATGGATGCATTGTTGATAATTGAGATTATTGTTGATGAGAAAATTTGGATGCTGCTTTAGTATGAGATATGCCATGATATCTTGGATGAGATGTCCATAGAATGACTAGGGTTGAGTATGATGTTTCTAGCATGGTTAAGTGTGAGGTAGGATGAAGAAGCTCCTTAGAGATCTTTCTGAGCATAATATAGATATGGCATGGATACATTGTGATGACAAAGAGGGGGATATGATTGGAAAAAAATACCATATATATAGTTGGGACTTAGATACTTTCATATATTGAGACAGTGCAACTATTTGAGACAAGCTTACGATTTTGATTGACACCTCTTTGAGAAGGAAGATGATTGTGGTATCCTTTTGTTATTTATATGATTATTTATGATCTAACATGATATTTTATTTGATGTCATGTAGACAAGCAAATACTAGATTTGAGTATGATGAGAACAGTGCTGATCGAGGACACTAAGCTAACTCTTCCTCCCTAACTGAGCTCCCAGGGCGGTGAATTGATGTAGAGGGCTCCTAGGGTTGAGAGAACTCTGGAAAATAAAGTATGATCCTTATCTGTTACCCATAGGTTTGGATATGCTTCTCCCCTATATTCATAGGGTCGAAGAAGGATTCTCCCTTATCTTTTCTTTGCAGAGTATACCCTATTTGGAATCATACCCACAAGCAGGGCTTGTCAAGAATATCGCTCCCCGTTTGGCCAATGGGTTGAGATTGTACTTGGGGTATAAAAAACAAGTCGATTTTGATGTAGGTGTTCTACCACATGAATATTTAGGGTCATCGATGGGAAGATCAATGCGAAATAGGATGGGTTGAGATAACCCTATGCAGTTTTGTGTTGAGATTGAGCTCCCCGATGTGATCCTAGGGTCGAGATGTGATCCATTACGTGTTTTGATATCCTATTGCTCGATATGGGGTTGTATATGTATAGATCCCCCATGAGATTACGAGTTGAGATTGAGCTCCTCAATGTGGTCATAGGTTGAGATATGCTCCCTTGATGGTATGCCCTTTGATGATGATACAAATCACAAATTCAGCTCCCCACTGATATCCTCGAGTAGTAGCTCGCTAGTAAAGTTTTCGGGTAATAGCCTGATGGATAGAGGGTGGTTGATTGAGCTCCCCTATGATGACAAATTCTTCTTCTTTTAGATTTGAGAATGTACATCTTATCAGTTGAAACAATCAAGAGATAAGAAGGTTTAAGCAAGGGATAGATCAAGATGTACATTGATGATTTGTGATAATGATATACTTGATATGTTCATGGCATGATGATTAGATGACAAAGATTATTAGTGATGATAAATGATGACACTGGAATGGCTGAATAGATATTGGCAGGTGGAATTTTCCCTAGTTGAGAGGGAGTGTTAAAATTATGCAACTGTGGTCAAATTCCATTTTGGACAACTCATATGATGAATATAATAATTGCAATAGATTCATCTTTTCAAGAAGACCAAAATCGACCTAAAGGTTACCTCATTTGGATAGGAAAAGGTTAGTTTTTGAATTTATATTCCCACTCATGTATATTGGATTAGGTTAGATATATGCATGTGTACAATTGGACAGGTTGGTCTCAACATAAAGTGGACTCTCATGGAAGCATATAAATAGAAGATACCTCAAGCTAATTTTGACACACTGATCAAGCCATCTTCTCATCCCTTCTATTGTCTTGGTTTGCACATGTTTGACATAGAATCTTCACACAAGGGTCCAAAACTACAAGGTTGAATCTCACACAGTTCTAGGGTTTTTGTTTCTTGGACGCACACATGTAACTGAGAATTTTTGTCCCCAGACACACACATAGAGTGGTGAAGGGTGCATCTGGGAAGTGTTAGATGCTTGCATACAAGCCTGAAGGGAGAATTTGGGGTTTTTGAAGATGATTGGGCAATTTGGTCTCCATACACACGTAAAGAGTGGTCAAGGGAGTGGATGGGCATCCATAGATACTCACAAAGTATCTTGAAGGGAGAGTCTAGGGGTTGGAGGCAGATCTAAGTGTATTTTCCCTAGACGCATGCATACAGTTCACTGGGAAGCATCTAGGACTACCACAATCTCTCACAAAGCTCCTCCTCCATATGATGGGGAGTAAAAGATAAATTTTAGTATTTTTAAGACTCCTCTCAATGAAACCAATGTTCAACAGTTGAATACAGAAAGTGACAATACATTACAATCTTGAGAATTAGGGTTTGCGTATAAGCATGATTAGGTTCATTTCATGGATGTCATAGTTGTTTTACTAGATAGTTGCATAGATGAAGATATGGATCATTGTACTCTCTTTTTCTTAAAAAAATGATGACAATCTAAGAAGAATAATAATTTACAAGGGTTTTCCCCATAGTGGTTTTTTCCTTGGTCTCAAACCAGTCCCGGTGTCTCTATGCGTGCATATTTTTCTTCTATTGTTCCTTTATTTTCCGTTGCATTGATGATAATGATGTTGTTCTTTCTACATAGTTGCATATGCTGATGAATAATGATGTAACTATGAATAATGTAATGATTATATTGGGTGAACTTAATGTGTTAATGAAGAAATGCAATTATCTAAGCAAAGAACAATATAGCCTTAAGAAAAAATAATTGTTCAATGTGTTACTAACACCCACTTGATAGCTTGACATCTCAACACTTGGCGTCTCAACCTAGACCATATGAATGGCGGCTAGGAGAAATGCCTCTGAACCAAAATTTCTAAACTTCCACTAGCAATCCCTGAAAATTCAAACAGTCATACCCACAAATCTAAAACTTTTTCTAAGTTATCTAGCCAGTCTCAAATGTTTGAAATCAACTTAGATATTGAAGAAACCTTTCCCAGGGACTTCTAAAGGCTCATAAATGTTCTCTAACCTTTGGAGGAATCCCAAACATTATCTTCAACAAGACATAAAATGGCTATTGCTAGTTCTTCTCAACTTCACCCAATTGAGATGAAATTACTTTCATTCTTTCTTACTGCATACAAGCACATTACATTGTCAAATCCAAACTCTTACAAATAGAGGAACCAACCTTCTTGCTTACCTATAGAGGCAATAAGGTTTCCTGCCACTGAATATATATGAAGTCTTCTGTTTGAAACATGGATATATTCATAGTTATTCTAGGCCACAACTAGCTTGCAAAGGCCATTCACATTATCAAATACATAAATATATTTAGAGATCAAGTCAATTTATAAATTCAGCCTATTCATCATAGGTAGGAATTATATTATATAATATATATAATATATATATATATATTCATTCATTCATGAAATAAATAATAGTCAACAATCAAACAAATCTATATAATACATTTGACTCATCATTTATACATATTCAATAAACCAACATAAAAAATTCTAGGTTATCATTACAAGCATACACAATAACTAGCATAACAAGAATCATGAAAGAGTGTATAACAATTTCATTCCGTTAGTAGAAAAATATATACACTTATTTGATTCACTCTTTCTTTCTAGAAATTAAAAAAAGGAGAGCCACTCTCCACCCAACTATAGGCAGGTTGAGGACTCGAAAATTGCTTCCACAACATTAGGGATAACCACCTGTTTCGGACCATAAAACAACTCCTTTTCTATTTGGGATAGTGGCTCCAACTAGTTAAATTAGGTCCAATTACCTTCTCCCAACCACTATCATATTTAAATATATCTCTAATTTCTAATAGCCAGGGCCATCAGATCAATTCTTTGAGCTAATCAAGCAAGAATAATGACCGTTAAGTTATTTTTGTGGAACAACCAAACCAATCTAAAGTTTTTCCTCAAAAGAGGACTTCTAGAAATGTAGAATTAATCTAATTGCGAACTAATTCTAAAATGCAATAAAAAGGAACTAAATCCTAATCCTATCTCAATTAGGTAGATATAGATCTAACCCAACCAAGAGCAAGATATTTAAATGATTTGGGATTTAAATATGTTTAGATTATAATGAATGTCAAGCTAAAGAAAGAGTTCAATTAATTGACATTATGAACACCAAAACATATTCTATTCAAAGACCTTTTAATTGAAATAATCAACCGACAACATTTAGGAAGTAGTTAACAAAATGATATTGACTGTTAAATCAATAATTCGAATAATTAAACAAAAATATGAGGAAATAGTTCACGACATACCATTATTTTTTAAATCGATATTAAAAGACAGATTTATGAGTAAATAGTTACTCAGAAATCAGAATTCAATACATAAGAGCAGAGATAAATAATAACATATGTTTGAGACAAATTACTCATACAGACCATAGTGCAAAAATATGAATAAAATGACACATTCATGCCATTATAAAATGAAACTAGTATTTAAAACAATAGTATTAAAAATACCAATTTATTAAATGCTTTCTATGGCTCTGGTGTCCAATAGTCTTTGAAAATGCTTGAAATTAAAATGAGAGTTGTAATAGTACGAACTCAGCCCATCAAAACATAATTCAGAGTGCAAAAGAAAAATTCTCAATAATCCCTCAAATCTAAGTTTTCTCTTGTAACCTACAACTCTAAATCCTTTATACAATAGTGCCTTCAAGAATTCGTGAATTGCAGAGAAGAGTAGAAATACCATGTCATAAGCAATCTGAAAAGATAAATTCACTATTTATTTATGAAAAAATAGAGGAAAAAATATAGAAATACCAGATGCACCTTGGTCAGCTCATAAAAGAAAGAAAAATAGTTTAGTATTTCTCACAAAGATGATTCCAGGAGTACAATAGTGTAACTTCTCAAAATTATTTATGGAAGTTCCTAAAACAATGTTCCAGTGCTTCTATTGAGAAATGTGTGAAAGTACAATAGTGTGAGCTTTCGTAAGCCTTTCTTCATAATCCAGACCCTAATTTCATACAATAAGTAAGCTTAAATAGTAGAAAACAATTGAATGTATTGTGTAGAGTGTTGAGGGCATTTTAAAAAATCCCTTCAATGCCCTTAAAGAAAAACAATTTTTGGTAGCAATTTTTTGAATGTGATTTGTTGTCTTCATCAGCTTTGTTTGTTCCATCGAATTCCCTAGATGTTTCTCTGTTTGTTTGAACTGAACTGCCTCTTATCAGCACAATTGTCCTCCTATGTCATGAACCTAAACATGGAAAAAAAATCGATAAGCTGAAAATAAATGTGACTAATAAGAAAGTTTTATTTGAAACAAATCATGTTTTGCAGGAAATCAGGATAGAAACGTAGAGCGTAATAAATCTGAACACAACCATCATGGAGAGAATGTGAACTGAGGTCTGTGACAAGACAAGTGGACTTTACGGTTTTATCGCAAATCGCAACCGCTTTTAGATCGGTGGTAGACCTTAGAATAATTGCAATCGCTTTCTAGGTCAGGAGTTGAATTATTGTCATATTTTAAGCAAGGAAAACCCCTATTGAAATAGACAAAAATCCAAATAAGAACAAATCGTAATTGGAATGGCCAGAGGAGGAATGACTTAAGTTCCGTGGCTTTTGCAATAGCCATAAACCTGGGGATTTTTGAAATGGAATTTATAATCCTCGTCGAGTCTAGGATTGATCACATTTCGCAATAACGGAGCGTATGACACCAACAATCTTGAAATATTTGTGATTTGCGATCTATGGGATGACATAAGGGATGACATCATGGTGATGTCACTATGATGTGGCATCTGACATGGCGAATGATGTCACTGATGACGATAGGGATGACGTGGCAGATGGCTTGGGCCTGATCACATATTGCAATCACATTTGGCAGGAGTCTTTGGAACAGGCAGCATGGCTAATAGAACTGTGATAGCTACAAACACGAGGTTTTTATGAATTGACATGTAATTCTTATCGGGTTTGGGGCCTATCACAAATTGCAATCGACAGTGCAGAAGTATTAAGACTATGATTCTTATGATTTCGTAGACACAGGGATTTATGAGTTGGAGTGAATAATCCATTCGGGTTTGGGTATCACAATCACAATCAACATGAGGCTAGACTTAAGCCTTTGAAACTCTTTGCAATAAGCATGGATGTGGGGTCTTTTAGAAATGCAGTTAATAATCCTATTGGGTCCAGTCTAATCGCAATCACAATATGCAGGAGGTAGGACTCTTTGGTAGTTGTGATAGCTCTGGATGCGGGGGATTTATGGAATGGATTTTATAATCCCGTTGAATCTGGGTTTAATCAGATATTGCAATCAGGATAAGGCAGGAGTATGGACTTATGATTTTTGGAACCTTTTGTGATAACCGCGGACACTGAGAATTTATGAATTGCAATGGATAATCCCATCGATTCGAGGGCTTTATTGCATATTGCAAAAGAGATATGTAGAGAGACTTGGGAAATGGTTCTTGCGATTATGCGGACGCAGGATTTTAATGAAGTGAAGTTGATTTTCCTGTCAAATCCGATATCATATCACAATCACAAATGGAATTAGCGGAGGGGTCTTACCTTAGATCTTTATTTATTTGCGATGTGAAGGAGTCTTAGCCTTTAGAAACTTTGTGATGCGAGATTTGGATGAGTTGGAGTTTATGAAGAATTTAAGCTTTGGGAATTAAAACTCTAATTATTTTATTTTCAATGAAATAACCCATAATGTTTAATACTTAAGGTTTTTTGAAGCCTAAGTATATTTTTGGTCTTGGGGACTATTAAAATTTGGTTTTTTTGGATAATCATGGTTTAATACTTGGGTTTTAATTAAAAAGCCTAAGTATTAAGCTTTGGTTATAGTTCTTTAAGAACAATTTTTATGTTGATTTTATAAAATTAAAGGATCTCTATTTTAATATAATAAATTTCATAGGAAATATATAATACATTAAAATGGGGGTTGTTGAACAGTACAAAAATTGACGATTCACTAGAAGAACTAGTTATCTCTGATAAATTAAATATTCGAAAAATTCAGTAAAATTAATTTAAGAAGTGAAAACTACTTTTTGAAGCATTTAGATAAATAAAATTACTTTAACTATAAAACTCATTAAATTGCAATTTCTTCTGAAAACCTTTTTGTGAATGAAAAACTCCTATTTATTTGTATCAGTCATTAATAAGCTTATAAAATAAAGTAGGGGGACTTTTACGACTTAGCTTATAATGTACTTGTTCGTCATAGGTAGAGCCATTTCTTCCAGCAAGCATTCATAACCTCGAGAGGGTTACCTCTTAACCAACAACAATCCAGTAACCCATCCATTTAATAGTGCCATAATTAGAGGTATTTTTTTTAGCTATGTCTTGGTTTAGTGGCCAGATAATGACAATGCCATTCACCAGTAACAATCAAACTAAACAAGCCAGCTCATGTTAAGACCCATTTTCTTACAATTAAAAATCATAAGCCATTACCCTGATTTGGTGTTCAGTGTGGTAATGTCAGTGTAATTGGTTCCCTATGAACATGGTAAGCAGGCTCGTGATGAGAGCTCTTATCTTTTTAGATTTTTTATATTTTAGAATTACACTCTAAAAATTTCATTTTTAATGGATGGAGAGGATCATTGACTCCCTAAGAGTTTTGGATGACAAATCCGAATTGAAAGTGTTTTAGTTGTAAGATGGTCTTTACTTTTTAAGGATAACCCTTTTTTACTAGGACTAGAGTAAAATGATATAATTTTTGAGGTCATGAAAAATTCCTACTTTCAATGAAAAATCATAAAATGGTTTTCAAGAGTTGTTGATAAAACGCCAAGAGTATGTCATTTAACATCATTATCTAAAAGAAAAATTATATGTGATATGATAAATGAATTCTCAAGATATAACCATTCACAAGTATGATGACAAAATCACTCAAAACCAAATCTAAAAGGAAAAATTTACAAAATTATTTATGAAAATTTATTAACAAAAGAGGAAAAAGATAATGAAGAAAACATTTATTCTTATGTCAAAATCTAGATAAATCGAATTTGGAAAGTTAAAAACATTTAGTGATAATTTATTTTGAATGAGGAAATTTTCTATTTATTTATCTTTTTCTTTTTTAAAAGCAAAACTTTGAAAAAAAGCGTTTTAACCATTTTTTTAATCAAAGTAATGCTTTTGAAGAAAAATATTAAGGTTTAGAACTTCCCCATTTTGGCTGATTTGATGAAAATCGTTACTGCTTCTTTGAGATCGCAATTTGATCTAGTGAAGGTGTGAAAATTCTTGTGAAGTGCTTCAAAAGAGAGTTACATATAAGCAACAAATAAGAGAACAAAACTAAATCTAAAAAGTAAATGAATGAAAGTGAGTATATGAGACTTACCATTGAAGAATTTCATTTAATCTTACTAGAAAGATATGAGTTTCTTCAATGCAAGGCAATTAATTCAAAATCATTATTTATTAAATCTTATCTAAACTAATCTACTCCTAATTCTAACTTAATGAAGGAAACATGACTATGTATAATCATACCTCCAATGTAATCATTCTCTCGTTTTTTTACCTACCTGTATGTACAAGTCAAACGTTAGTAAAAATATGATAAGAATAATAAAAATAAAACACAATTTGTTATTTACATCTAATTTGAAATTATGTACAAAAACAAATTTATTTAAAACTAACCTATTATTAAACCATCTCTTTTTGGAAAGCATTATCTAAGAAAATATCTATGGGATCATCAAATAATGGATGAATATTTGTTAGAGAATGAAAACTTTCCAAAGGAGGTGATGGCAAAGCATTTTGTGAAGGAAGAACAGTCTCAAGATTTAAATTTGATTGATGATAAAATGATTGGAATGATTTTCTGAATGTCGAATTAAAATGGAAACAAAATATTTTTTATATTAAGGATTTTGAGAAACCAATTCATCATTTTCACTTAATAAACCTCGATGATATTCAATATTGAGAGATTTAACATGCTTGCAAAAAGAAAAGAAAATAAAAGAAAATGATGGAAAAACAATTAAATTATTATGAAAGCTTAAATTACAAAATAATTTTAAAAGGGAATTCTGGAACCTATCGTGGATTTCAGTCAATGAATTGCCACTAAAAGGACATTCCCTGAAAAATTTAAAAATGTGAATTTCTGAAAGAGAATCACAATGAAATACATTAGAAACTCACAAAATTAACTCATCAAAATTCTCAAAACTAAGTTTGTGTTCAGGAGACAAAATTAAAGCATGTGAATCTCCATGAAATAAATCAATTTCAAAATTGGCATAGTTTGTACAAGATGTGATTCTTTGTCCTCATTGTGATGATAATCTTCATAAATTACATTCCTCTTAAGAAAATTAAATAGCTGAACTGAATTAACAGAATCATAAAATATAAGAGAATAGGGTTTTGTAATTATAGAATTATCATCCAAATGAGTAATAGATGCAAAATTTTCAGAATAAAGATTAGGGAGATTATCATTTGAAAGATTAAGGTAATCATCATTAACTATATTCTAATTTGAAAACACATCAGGATAAAGAAAATAATGCATGCCAGAATATAATGACAACTGAAATGATTTATCTGTATAACTTGTCGTATTTTAATCTAGGTTTAAGAAAGTTCTTTCAATTAGAAAAACATGTTCTGAATTTTCTGAATTTTCCTTGAAAGAAGATAAATTGATATGTTCATTATCCAAGTCTTGTTGTAGATTAGATTTTACTGGAACTATTGATCGATCACATGTATCATTAAAAATTGTTTAAATTTCATCTTTACAGATAAAATGAGAATTGAAATTTTCTAAAGAAGAACGTTGTGGTTCAATTACAGTTTCAGGTTCAGGTTCCATAAAACTGTTTAGTGATTCAATACTAGTTAATGAATTATGTGTCTTGTTCTTTATTAGTTGATTCATTATTTTTAGTATGGGAAGAAACAAGAGAAGTGAAATATTCAATTAAATCTTCAGTTGAAGGACAATAATCTAAATGAAATCTATAACAAAATGACCAAATTCTATTATAAAAATCATCTAAATATTCACTATCATACATGTAAAGATTATCTAATTATAAACACAAACTATTGTAACTGTAATTTTGATGTTCTTTGAGAAATATCTGGAAAAAATGTTTCATGAATGAATCAAATTCTTGAGCAGCACCAAGAACCATTTGCGGATCCGTCCTCTGAATGCAAGAGTGAAAAGCTTGCATATCTCATTATCAATGATTATATTAAAATATTTGCATCTATTAACAAAACCAACAATATGATTTAATGCAAAAATATTACTCTGACATTCGAACTTTAATTGTGACAAGGACTCGATCTATTTCTTGGGCATGCCTCATGTAGGCTTAGGTGAACTAAATGCATGACCAAGTGTAGGAATGCATATGGGAGCCATGATTAGTTAAAAATGATATGAAAACAAATTTTAAACGAAAACTAATTTAAGGCCCTCCTTCTAGCGCCAAAATGTTAAGGCCTCGAAAATCACTGCCACAACATTCAGGATAACCACCCGGTCCGGACCTTAAAACATTTCCTTTTTTGTTTGGGATAGTGGCTCCAACTAGTTCAATTAGGTCCAGTTACCTTCTCCCAATCGCTATCAGCATTAAATATATCTCTAATTACTAATAGCTAGGGCCATCAGATCAATTCTTCTACCTGATCAGGCAAGAAGAATGATCCTTAATTTGTTTTTGTGGAACAACCAAACCAATCTAAAGTTTTTCCTCAAAAGAGGACTTCTAAAAATGTAGAATTAATATAAATTCAAGCTAATTCTAAAATGCGAGAAAAATGAACTAAATCCTAATCCGATCTCAATCAGGCATATATAGATCTAACCCAACCGAGAGCATGATATTTAAATGATATGGGATTTAAATATGTTAGGCTTATAATGAATATAAAGCTAATGAAATAGTTCAATTAACTGACATTATGAATACCAAAACATAGTTTAATCAGAGACCTCTTAATTGAAATAATAAATCGATAATATTTAGGAATTAGTTCACAAAATGATATTGATTGTTAAATCAATAATTCGAATAACTAAACAAGAATATGAGGAAATAGTTCACATCATATCATTATTTATTAAATCGGTATTAAAAGACAAATTTGTGAGTAAATAATTACTCAGAAATTAGAATTCAACACATAAGAGGAGAGATAAATAATAACATATGATTGAGACAAATTACTCATACTGACATTAGTGCACAAATATGAACAAAATGACACATTCCTGCCATTATAAAATGAAACTAGTATTTAAAACAATAGTATTAAAAATACCTATTATTTAAATGCATTTCTCTAACTCTGGTCTCCAACAGCGTTTTACAATGCTTGAAAATTTGCCTTTAAAACTAGAGTTGTAATAGTAAGAACTCTGCCCATCAAACATAATTCAGAGTGCAAAATAAAAATCCTCAGTAATCCCTCAGATCTGAGTTTTGTCCTCAAACCTACAACTCTAAATCCTTTATACAATTGTTCATTCAAGAATTTGTGAATTGTAGAGAAGTGTAGAAATACCATGTAATAAGAAATCTGAAAAAATAAATTCAGTATTTATTTATGAACAAAATAGAGGCACAAAGATAGAAAAACCAGATGCATGTTACTCAACTCATAAAATAAATAGCAGCAGTTTAGTCTTTCTCACAAAGATGATTCCAAGAGTATAGTAGTGCAACTTTTGAAAAATATTTATGAAAATTCCTAAAACAATGTTCCAGTAGTTCTATTGAGAAAAGTGTGAAAGTACACTAGTGAGAGATTTCGTAAGCCTTTATTCATAAAATTATTGACCTTGATT
Organism: Pinus taeda; assembly: GCA_000404065.3. Classification (NCBI taxonomy): domain Eukaryota; kingdom Viridiplantae; phylum Streptophyta; class Pinopsida; order Pinales; family Pinaceae; genus Pinus; species Pinus taeda. The sequence continues at coordinate 13,825 of APFE030718389.1, read as the reverse complement.
TGATACAACAAGTAAGATTAAATATGATAAAATAACTGAATGTATTGTAGAGAGTGTTTAAGGCATTCAAATAGATCCCTTCAATATGCTTAAAGAAAAACATTTTTTGGTAGCAATGTTCTGAATGTGATTTGTTGCCTTTATCAACTTTGTTTGTTCCTTCAAAATCTCTAGATGTTTTTATATCTGTTTGAACTGAACTGCCAATTATCATCACAACTTTCCTCCTATGTCATGAGCTTTCACATGGAAAACATGAATCGATAAGCTGAAAATACATGTGATTGATAAGTGATTTTTATTTGAAAGAAATCACGTTTTGTAGAAAATCAGGATAAAAACGTAGAGCGTAATAAATCTGAACAAAACCATCATAGAGAGGAAATGTGAAGTGAGTTATTTGACAAGACAAGTGTACTTTACGGTTTTATCACAAATCACAATCACTTTTAGACCGTGGGTAGAACTTGGAATAATCATAATCAATTTTTAGTTGGGGAGGTGAATTATCGTCATATTTCAAGCAAGGAGAATCCCCATTGAAATAGACGAAAATATGAATAAGATCAAATTAAAATCAGAATGGAAAGAGGAGGAATGGATTAAGTTTCGTGGCTTTTGTGGTAGCCGTAAACACAGGAATTTATGAAATGGAGTTTATAATCCTCGTAGGGTCTGGGGTTAATCGCATTTCACAATAACAGAGCGGTACAACACCAACAATCTTGAAAGATTTACGATTTGAGATCTGTGGGATGACGTAAGGGATGACATCATGGTGATGTCATTATGACATAGCATCTAACGTGGAGAGTGATGTCATGGATGACGATAAGGATGACGTGGCAGATGGCTTGGGCCTGATCGCATATGGCAATCGCATTTGACACAAGTCTTTGGAATAGGTGGCATGGCTAATAGAACTATGATAGCTGCAGATGCGAGATTTTTTATGAATTGACATGTAATTGTTATCAAGTCTGGGGCTTATCGATAATTGCAATCGACGGTGTGAAAGGATTGAGATAGTGATTCTTGTGATTGCACGGATGCAGGGGATTTATGAGCTGGAGTGAATAATCCCATCAAGTCTGGGTATTGCAATCGCAGTTAGCATGAGGCAGGACATAAGCCTTTGAAACTCTTTGTGATGGTCATAGACACGGGGTACTTTAGAAATGCAGTTAATAATCATGTCGGGTCTAGTCTAATTGCAATCGCAATAGGCAGAAGGCATGAATCTTTGGTAATTGTGATAGCTCTAAACATGGGGGATTTATGGAATGGATTTTATAATCCCATCATGTCTGAGCTTAATCGCATATCACAATCAAGATAAGGTAGGAGTATGGACTTAAGATTTTTGGAACCTTTCACGATAGCCGTGGACGTGGGGAATTTATGAATTACAATGGATAATCCTGTCAGGTCGCTTTATCACATATAGCAAAAGAGATAGGTAGCAAGACTTGGGAAATGGTTCTTAGATTGTGTGGACGTGGGATTTTAGTGAAGTGAAGTTGATTTTCCTGTCGGTTCTAATATAATATCATAATCATAAATGGAATTAGCGAAGGGGTCTTGCCTTAGAACTTTATTTATTTGCAATGTGAGGAAGTCTTAGCCTTTAGAAACTTTGCAATGTAGAATTTGGATGAGTCGGGGTTTATGAAGAATTTAAGCTTTGGAAATTAAAAATCTGATTATTTTGCTTTTTAATTAAATAACCCATAATGTTTAATACTTAAGGTTTTTTGAAGCCTAAGTATAGTTTTGGTCTTGGGGGCTATTAAAATTTGTTTTTTTTTTGGATAATCAAGGTTTAATACTTGGGTTTTAATTAAAAAGTCTAAGTATTAAACTTTGGTTATATATCTTTATTAAAAAAAAATTATGTTGATTTTATAAAATTAAAGAGTCCCTATTTTAATATAATAAATTTCATCGGAAATTTATAATACATTAAAATGGAGGTTGTTGAACAATACAACAAGGAACAAATACACTATACATTTCTTCTAGCTAGTGTAAGTTTTAACCTTGCGCAAACGAATCATGCAAACAAATTCTCAATCAAATAGAAAAGATTCAAGAGAAAACATAGACATTGACACGAAGATTTTATCCTTGCAGCCCAAAACTAGAAAAACCAACAAAATATTCAATATGTTATGTTTTCAATATTACAACACAATATGTATATATGTTGTATAATTTATAAATCCCCATTTTATTAACCCTATATTATAATAGAACGATAGTTCTATTGGCTAGAACTACAAAACCATGCGAAAAATCACCATGCACCCAAAAATTGTAAAAACCAAACACAAAAAACCACCGAATTTTTATTTATTTATTTATTATTATTATTTTCAAGGTGCTACCCCAAACCTCATGCAGGGGGGGATGGAAGCACCCCTTGTGATCCTGCCTGTGTGAATGGTACATATGAGTCGTGAAACGAATATAACACATATCCAACATTCTCCCACTTACTGTTTTCTTTGCATATAGGGGGTGTTGAGTTTTCATAATGTCTTCTATATATTGTCTTTGAGGTTTTTGCAAGTTTCATGATTATGTAGCATATCTTCCGGATACATCGCATTAGGTTTGTTTATAATCAACGTTTCGAACTAGAAACGGTGGTTCATTTTCAGGATGTGACTGAATCTCTACATCTCTTCAAGAATGTGAGGTTAGTCTTCTTTTTCGTTAAGAGCAATCTGTGTCGTTCAAATCTGCGAACTTCTTTCATTATCTCCCTTCTATATTGGGTGAGTATTTTGTCTTTGAGGTTTCTACGAGTTTCATGATTATGTAGCATATCTTCCGGATACATCACATTAGGTTTGTTTATAATCGACATTTCGAACCAGCAACGGTGGTTCATCTTCAGGATGTGACTAAATGTCTGCATCTCTTCAAGAATGTGAGATCAGTCTTCTTTTTCGTTAAGAGCAATTTGTGACATTCAAATCTATGAACTTCTTTCATTATCTCCCTTCCGTATGTGAGTATTTTGTCTTTGAGGTCTTTGCGAGTTTCATGATTATGTAGCATATCTTTCGGATACATCACATTAGGTTTGTTTATAATTGATGGTTCAAACCAACAACGGTGGTTCATCTTTAGGATGTGACTGAATCTCTACATCTCTTCAAGAATGTGAGGTCAGTCTTCTTTTTCGTTAAGAGCAATCTATGTCGTTCAAATCTGCAAACTTCTTTCATTATCTCCCTTCAGTATTGGGTGAGTATTTTGTCTTTGAGGTTTCTACAAGTTTCATGATTATGTAGCATATCTTCCGAATACATCGCATTAGGTTTGTTTATAATCGACGTTTCGAACTAGCAATGGTGGTTCATCTTCAGGATGTGACTGAATCTCTGCATCTCTTCAAGAATGTGAGGTCCGTCTTCTTTTTCGTTAAGAGAAATCTGTCATTCAAATCTGCGAACTTCTTTCATTATCTCCCTTCCGTATTGGGTGAGTATTTTGTCTTTGAGGTTTCTACGAGTTTCATGACTATGTAGCATATCTTCCGGATACATCGCATTAGGTTTGTTTATAATCGAAGTTTTGAACCAGCAATGGTGGTTCATCTTGAGGATGTGACTGAATCTCTGCATCTCTTCAAGAATGTGAGGTCAGTCTTCTTTTTTGTTAAGAGCAATCTGTGCCATTCAAATCTGTGAAATTCTTTCATTATCTTCGTTTCGTATTGGGTGAGTATTTTGTCTTTGAGGTTTCTGCAAGTTTCATGATTATGTAGCATATCTTCCGGATACATCGCATTAGGTTTGTTTATAATCGACGTTTCGAACTAGCAACGGTGGTTCATATTTAGGATGTGACTAAATCTCTGCATCTCTTCAAGAATGTGAGGCTAATCACATCTTGAAGATGAACCACCGTTGCTAGTTCGAAATGTCGATTATAAAAAAACCTAATGCGATGTATCCAGAAGATATGCTACATAATCATGAAACTCGCAGAAACCTCAAAGACAAAATACTCACCCAATACAGAAGGGAGATAATGAAAGAAGTTCGCAGATTTGAACGACACAGATTGCTCTTAACGAAAAAGAAGATTGACCTCACATTCTTGAAGAGATGCATAGATTCAGTCACTTCCTGAAGATGAACCACCATTGCTGGATCAAAACGTCGATTATAAACAAACCTAATGCGATGTATCTGGAAGATATGCTACATAATCATGAAACTTGGAGAAACCTCAAATACAAAGCACTCACCCAATACGAAAGGGAGATAATGAAAGAAGTTCGCAGATTTGAATGACACAGATTGCTCTTAATGAAAAAGAAGACTGACCTCACATTCTTGAAGAGATGCAGAGATTCAGTTACACCCTGAAGATGAACCACCGTTGCTGGTTCGAAACGTCGATTATAAACAAACCTAATGTGATGTATCTAGAATATATGCTACATAATCATGAAACTCGCAAAAACCTCAAAGACAAAATGCTCACGCAATCTGGAAGGGAGATAATGAAAAAAGTTTGCAGATTTGAATGACACAGATTTCTCTTAACAAAAAAGAAGACTGACCTCACATTCTTGAAGAGATGAAGAGATTCAGTCACATCCTGAAGATGAACCACCGTTGCTAGTTCGAAACATCGATTATAAACAAACCTAATGCGATGTATCCGGAAGATATGCTACATAATCATGAAACTGATAGAAACCTCAAAGACAAAATATTCACCTAATACGGAAGGGAGATAATGAAAGAAGTTCGCAGATTTGAATGGCATAGATTTCTCTTAACGAAAAATAAGACTAACCTCACATTCTTAAAGAGATGCAGAGATTCAATCACATCCTGAAGATGAACCACCGTTTCTGGTTTGAAACATCGATTATAAACAAACCTAATGCGATGTATCCGAAAGATATGCTACATAATCATGAAACTCACAAAAACATCAAAGACAAAATACTCACCCAATACGGAAGGGAGATAACGAAAGAAGTTCGCAGATTTGAACGACACAGATTGCTCTTAATGAAAAAGAAGACTGACCTCACATTCTTGAAGAGATGCAGAGATTCAGTCACATCCTGAAGATGAACCACCATTGCTGGTTCAAAACGTCGATTATAAAAAAACCTAATGCAATGTATCTGGAAGATATGCTACATAGTCTTCTATATTGATAATTACTTCTAATGATTTAGTTTTTCTCATATTCTTATCCATTCTTCCTTCATTAATAAATTACGTAGAAACCATCAACAATCATGAAGAGACAATCAAGTAAAGAACACAATGTTTTACCTTGGAAAAACCCACTTGGGGGAAAGACCCAACAACCTTTTCCTTAGATAATTTTTGTTACATATCAATTTGTTGCCATGACACTTGATTAGTTTATGGGTCTTTTTACCATCCATGAACATGTTTGATTGAAATCCCTTAGAAGTCAAACAAACAAAAATATCTTGAAGGAGATCAGAAATTTGGGAATAATAATTGTCACACCTTGTCAAGTTTCACATGCCTTGCTTTTTTTAGCTTCTCCTGCACATTTGCTAGAATTAACTCTAAGAACAATGCATATATGCACTCTGTTTGCCACTATAAACCCACGCAGGTGAATTCAAGAAAGTAAACATAAAATGTACATTCTAGAAACGTAGTTGGTCGAATATTTCCCAACTGAAAGCTTACAGGTGATGGCTATTTGATCTATAACCCTTAAATGATGCATCTTAATTCCTTCCTCAAGGAAACCTAATCCCTCAATTAGGGGACCTCACCCTCTTCTGGATCTAAAACTTCTTCCTCTTGGCCTATAAAATGACTAGAGGGTAGAGGGTTAGAGGAGGTCAAAACTCAAAGAAGATAAAATTATGTTTCTAGTTTAAGATTGGAAAGATTTTCCCCAGCAGAGTCACCAATTTGTTACACTAGACAAATCCCTCTTGTAGAAAAGAGCGATCTCCCTAGATCCTTGATGGAAACTAGAAACAAGCAAGACAATTGAACTAACTCTTTCCCTAAGTTAGACATGTTTAATTATAATAATTAAATATAATAGATAGGCCTCTTGCCTATTTTACAAAATTCTCAATGAACATCCCTTGTTGTGACTTGATACAACTCCTCAATGCTTGATAGGAACTACAACCATAAACCATAAAAGGACCAAAATCATATGCGATATAATAATCCAAACAAAACTTAACCTAATGATGAAGGAGATTAGGAATTGAATTTTACTTAATAAACACATTAAACAATTATAAACTATTCATCATTTCAATAAGACAATTTTTGCGTAGATTCACCCACAATTATGTTGAACTAACCTAGGGTTTTACTCAACTATTGAAAAAGGGCGTTCCATTTTTCTCGGATGAGATTTCTGATAAATCTTTTGATGCATTAAAACATGCACTAACCAATGCACCATTACTGCATCCATCTGATTATCATTGAGATTACTTTCTGTACCTAGCTACGTCTAATGCCATTATTGGCATGGTGTTAGTCCAAAAGGATGATTCTAGCAGTGAACATGTGATTTATTATTTGAGTAGAAATCTCACTAAAATTGAGATTAAATATGCACATGTGGAGAAGCTAGCCTTGGCAGTTGTTCAAGATATTCAAGGATTCTGTCACTATATAATTATCTAAAAAACAACTATTCTTTCATATTGCAACCCTATGATGTACATTCATACTAAGAAATTGCTAGGGGTAAAATACTCCAAATGGATAGTTATATTACAAGAGTTTGATTTAGAATTTGAAATATCTAAATCAAAGAAATATTTGGTTTTCAATGAACTATTGTGTGGCTTTCCTCAAGCTGTAGCAAAATATTCCTTTGCTAATGAATCTCTCTTTATTATTAGTATGTCAGATCCATGATATGGAGATATCATTATATCTCCAAACGCAAACTTTTAGGCCAGAGTTATATAAAACTGATCGTCGTCAAATTCGATACCAATCCCAACAATACAATATTGTTGGTGACACTCTTTATCTTCATGATACAGATTCTATCTTTTGGGGTTTTTTGACTCTCCAAGAGGCCGAAAAAGCATTAAATGACTTCCATTCTAGAGCATTTGGTGGTCATATTTCTGGGTATGCTACTACCCAAAAGATATTATGTGTCGATTATTTTTGGCCTTCAATATTTAAATATTGCATTATTGCAGTCCACAAATGCCATAATTGCCAAATCTACGATCGCAAAATGTGTGCACCTCCAACTCCTCTTCACCCTATCATAGCTATCAGTCCTTTTGAAAAATGCAACATCGATTTAATCACTTGTAACCCTCACTCGGTCGGGGGGCATGGATATATTATTCTTGCAATTGGTTACTTTACGAAATGGGGTGAGACGATGCCTACATATAAAGATGACGACGAAAATGTAGTAGTTTTCAATTTCAATCATGTGATTGCTCAGTTTGGTGTCCCACAAGCTATTGTTACGGACCATGGTAGTCATTTTCGTAACTTTATGATGGTTGAACTATCAATGCAACTCAACCTACACCATGATAGCTCTACTCCTTACTATCCACAAGCTAATGGTCAAGTCGAAGTCGTTAATAAATTTTTAACAGATATGATTAAACATATAGTTGGTATTCATAAAGGAAACTGGCATTCCATGCCCTTTTCAACGTTGTGGGCTTACCATACTACTACAAAAAAATCGACAGGTTTTACTCCATTACAACTTGTTTATGGTTTGGAAGTATGATTGCCCATTGAATGTGAAATCCCATCTCTGAAAGTAGGTATTGAATAACTTCCTGATACCTTTGCAAGCGAAGAAAGCTTTGTACATTTAGCACATTTAGAAGAAAATCATCGTGATGCTGCACTGCCTAGTGAAGCTCACAAAAAACAAGTCAAAGATCAATTCAATCAAAACATAAATCCTTGTTCATATTCAGAAGGTGACCTAGTCTTGGTTTATGATCAAGCTCATGACAAGTTAGGTGCGGTAAAATTCGAACCCATGTGGTATGGCCCTTACATCATAAAACATGTATTAGCCAAAGGATCCTATGAGTTGGTTGATTACGATGGTATTTCTTTAGGAAAGCCCAGAAATGGTCTTTACCTAAAGATATGTTATGCATAAAATTTTAGTCGACATTTGTACATTATTTACTGTTTTTTAGATGTGTGTGATAGTTAATGTTATTTACATTTTCTACTACTTCTCCTACTTATCTTGTTTTACACTTGATTTGCAGATGTCGACGTTCCTTCAAACTTACATTGGCTTTGGTGATGGCACTAGTTGTAGTACTTGATTTATCTTTTGCAACCTAGGTTATCTATTCACCCAGTGATGAGCTAGTCTCTATTCATGGAATATGCCTCGGTCAAGCAAGAAATGACATAGAAAAATATAGCATATTCAATGAGCTATTATTTGATGCCACCACATTTGGTATTTGTCGTTTGATTGTCAGTTTAGATTTGCAGCTCGTAGTATTGCATTTAAACAATGTCTATGCACAGAGAAGTCCAACAATGCTAAGAATGTTTTTACAGGTCCATCTTTTCGAAAGGCAATTTGATTATATCAAATATCAACAAATTCCAAGATACTTAAACACATTGACAAATGCATTGACTAATCATGTGTTAAATAGACATTTGCGACATTTGTAAATTAAAACAATATTCATTCATATTGATCAAGATAAAGTGTAGGCAAAGGTAGTATTTTTTCATTAAAATAGAGTTTGCATAGAAGTGTGTCTACGAAATATGTCATTTGAGGATATAAGGCCTCATGGCCTTTATTTTCTGAACATCCTACCACCAAAAATCAAAATGTGGTCTTAGAAACTAGAACAACTAAGCATGACGATGCTCATGATAGCAAACAACTACACGTTAAACTTGATACAGTAATTGTCTAAGTGTTCCTGGAACCCCAATTGTATGTCTCTAATATTAGGGAGGACTTTCATCCATCCCATTCTCTAGTATATCCAAATTCAACTTCTCTAGGTTGTGTTCTAGCTCTATCAAAATCTCTACTACCACTAGATTAGGTGCCGCAGTTGCTATAGGTTTATCACCTCATGTGTCAAATTGCCTCAGCCCTGGTGGTCGATTTGGGCCCACATATGCACATGCATTTTGGATAATTAGCCTTTGAAGACAAAAAACACATAAAAATTTAAAAAATGAAAACATGTCAAAATGAGAAATTTTCACCTAGGTCACCCCACTAATATTCGACTGGAAGTGGGATACCAGGATCACCATTGTAATCCATCCCGACATATGGGAATTCCTTGATCGAAATGATTTTCTAGCCTAACCAATCAAAAAAATCAGGATTATACCTCACTATCGGTCCATCGCCTCCATGATGTGCCATTAGTGCAACCCACCCCATCATACGCGGATCCCTAGGATCCCCCTTATATGCTAGAATCTGTTGTGGCTGGATAAGAGGAATCCTCTCTAGGGAGAAAACAGTAAGAATGGTGCCATAACCAAAGTTCTCTAGTTTCCCATTCTTGCATCTAGTTAGCTATCCCGTCATGTTTATAACCACTGCGTCACACCAATTGAACACCGTGAGTTCCCAGCATTGCATGACAATCTGCATCTGTGCCTATGTGGCTCAATGAAGGGCAACACTACCACATAACTTGCTAATATTTAAAGTAATGGTTCTTAGGGGCAAGATCTCGATGGTTTGAATATCAATTCTACCATCCTTAGGTGGTGCACCTCTACAAAAGCACCGCAGATACCCATCAATAGTATCTCCTCCTATCTGGTGTCCAAATAATGAAATATTAGCTCCCCGATGAGAAAGCCCAGTAAAGAAATATATTTCATCGATGTCAATGGTAACACAATGATCTATGATCACAAAATATTGTTCCTAGATATTCCAAGTTCTTACCAACCATGTCATTAGATGTACCTAAGCTTTCATCCCAAGAATGAGCCAGTATTTCAGGAGGCCATAAGTAACTCTTAGAGCATGCATGGTAACTATATTTTCCAAAGCTTCCAAATCATTGGCTTCATTCTCCCTTTCCCTCCACTCCATTTTCAACAATCAATTAACTTGAAATGACCACTTAAAAGAGCTTAAAATAATTTTTAAGGTCATTCATTTTTAAAACTCTCGCCACCTACACTGCCACTACTTTACAAATAGGGGGAACTGTGTGGATTTTCTGGAAGGTATCTGTGCAGGCTGTGATTTTCTAGATGGAAATTTTTATCAGACTGCGCGGGCTCGATTGAAGGAAATCAGCACAGGGCTGAGGGTGCTTTATTTTATAAATCCTTGCCCCAAAAAATTAACTAAAAACTTAAAATGGAAATTTGAATAGATGAAAAGCTAAGTTAGGGAGAGATATTCTACTTGGAAGAAGTGATTTGTGATTTCGTCCTTTGGTTGGCTCGGAATCAGTCCTAGAATTTTGGTGGTAAAAAGCTCATTTTTCTGCTCTCAAATTGGCAAAGATGCAAATGGTGAGAAATGATTTACTTTTTCCAATTTTATAGGCTTTTTGAGCTACAAATAAATATTATTTTTATATTTAAGACCTTTTAGGAGGGAAAATTTTATGCTTTTGAGCAGCTATAATGATTTATTGAGTTTAAATTTGCAAGATAGGTTACAAAGCAAGAATAAATCATTTTGACCATTAGCGGACTTTTATCAGTTTTCATGCTTTTGAAAAATTACAAAAAGAGAAAATCATAGATTCCACTTTTAAGCCCTTTTCAAGCTCTTTAAAAATGAAAAGATTGTCGAGTACTTGTTTGTTTGAACTTGTCAAAGTAAATGAACAACAGTCTACTCAGTATAAGTTTATCCCTTTTACGGACTGAGCTAGGACTATTTACAAAAAAAGTATACATTGATTGAACATGGTTAATAGAGTTTTCAAACTCTTTAAAATAAAATGGCATTGAGTTACTCCTTTACTAGTGTTATCACCTGGATTGAACCTCAGGCTGAACGAAGGCAATTCCAGGGTAACCACAAACCACGCTTAGCCAAGTAGCTAGCCCTACTAGGCTGGGAGAGGGCTCTCTCTATAAGGATCTCAGCCAAGATGACTCGATCAGGAAAAGGATTTTAGGCTAGGTATAGTAGCATGAAGTTTTGATTGGATTTTGAAGGGGTTTTGTTGGATCAGGAAGAGCTGAACAGTTTAGGTCTAGGGAATTAGGTCAAAATTAGAGGGTGTTTAATGAGGCAAGGTAGGCATCAGTTTTAGCACTCTAGGGATTGAAGGGTGTTGAATAGGTAAATCCCCTCTGCGAACAGAGGCGATCCCACTAGCCCAGAACGGGTCTAGCAACAATTCATCAATGCTACTCTACAAGTTCCTAATTGCAATTACAAAGTGGGTAATGGACACCTACTTGGATTCCAGCGCTATTTGTTTGATGAAGAGATGCCGCTCTCACTCCTTCGCTCTGGTCAGTCACGATCCTCCACTATCCTTGCGGATGGACACCTGCACATGCAAAAAGAGAACAAATACAAGCGTGAAATCTAGTAAAAGCAACTATACATCAGTCAGAAAGGATGCAATTCACATTAACCATTATTAGACAAATGAGAATGGAACCATAACAGTAGTCATCTATTAATGAATAATAGGTAGAGAAAGATACAACAAGGTTCTGACGTTGAACCCATTCTCTGGCTCAACGAGCAGCTATGTATGCCTTGCAATAGACCTTTTCTCTCTCAGCATTCCGGCAGCATAACCTCCCTATGCTTCAAGACTCTTACTATCACTCTAGACAAGCATAATCACAACTAGCATTCCTCCAGAACTCCAGAACTCCAGAACTTCCTGAATTCCCAGAACTCTCTTAACTCGTTTTTCTAATGCATGAGGACAGACTTTTATAAATGGAGAAGGGAGGAAGATTCAATGCACCAAGACGCCCATTGTGGATCGACATTATCTCCGAAAAGCTACTGAGGATAGATGTCAAGGATAGATGATGACTCTCGACCTCTATCAGATGGATTTTTTCCCTCAAAATACTTCATGATCTGAAAGGAAAAAACATATGGGTGTGTGTTTGCAAAAAATCATTACCAAACTTGGTTGGCGCGAGTGTTTTTCTAGGACAGAGCGCTAATGGACGTGCCCCTTTTTGAGGATCTCGGTGATTGGCGCGGATAAGACACTGTGTACCTGCGCCAATGAAAAAAGGGCACTTTTCAGGGATAATTTGCAGAAGGTGTCTTCAGGGAACATGAAGTACATACTCAGGGGAACATAATGCAAGTGTTTTTAGGCTATGTCACTATTCACAGGTCCCGGAATGTATCCTCCAATGTACGAAAACAGGGGTAACAGGGACGGTGACCAATGGTGACAAATTACTATATAACAGATGCCCCCTAAAGCATGAGGCCCAAGAGAGAGAGAGGGGTGAAATGCTTTACAAGAACACATATAGCTGCCGCCGAGAATCTGCATTGAGAGATACAATTGATAGCTCAAATACATGATGTACGTGGTATGGTCTCAGCAATCCATAAGAGAGTACATGATAATCTAGATCCGTAGTATGGACGCAGCCATCTGGTTAGGATAAATGAATTGACTCAGGTATGGTCACAGCCATCCAGTGAATGAGTCATGTATCAAGAATCACGCCTGGATTACAACAGACACAATCCAGGGTCTTGCGCTCCATCTCGACCCGAACAGAAGTACAAGTTCAAGCATGTGAAGATGTGCGCTGAAGTCGAACATGCATGAACATCGTCTGATTACCAGTCAATAACAGACGCGAGAGGTACCACCAATAATGACAATGGCCCTCAAGGTACTATAGGTACAATCTACGGCGTGTGAATTAGTGATCCGAAGTCGAACACCCGTAGAATCATTCGATCGGAGGCCAATGATAAAAACCTCACGTCGAACACGAAGAACCTGCCATTGAGGCATGCAGGGTCTAAGGCACCGACAGGGAGTCTCTAGATCAACTTCCTGGATAATGAGCTGAAGTCGACAGGAAGTGACCTTGATCGAAGGTGGGCCATAGCGTTTCCCACATCATCGACATGAGACAGACAGATAATGTTGTGAATTAAGATTGTATGAACTATCAAACGGAGGTTGTTTCTTTTCAGAGGTCAACTTCTCTTGAACATATTGGCGGCACGACAGTGGAATTGGCAGTATTTGACATCAATGGATCAGAGGTCATGAATGACGAGGCAATGAGCAAGATGAGAGGTCAAATAGATTACCAAACCCACGGAGGCAAGTGAAAAATGAGATGAGATATACCCACCCCGACACGAAAGCAGAGAAGTGCCATGTTCAAGAGCGACATACTGCCGACACGACAATAATTATGGTTCCCAAAATTTTCTTTTCCCCTACCATTTCTGGCGAGTATCCCAATTATTTTTAACAAGCTTGATGGGGATTGCATATGCTTGTCGTGCGTCATTTTGACAAAATCCGATGTCATCAGGTTTTAACGAGTCTGACAAAGGAAGAACTCGACGTCTTTTCATGTTTAGAGAGTTTGAAAAGACAACAGAAAAGGAAACTCTAGGGGTGTCCTTTTTCGTAAAGTTGTGTCTCTCGGGCCCGAAAAAGTATAAAATAATGCCCGAAAGACTGCCCGACCATTACGATCGAGGAGTACTTTTCATAAATAGTGATTTCGACCTGAAAAAGTAAAAAAGTGATCAAAACCACGTCGTTTCGTAACCATTAACGAGTTTGAAACGACAAAAACCCGGTAATCTTTTTATGTTTTAACGG
>APFE030718387.1:93887-110741 GCA_000404065.3 Pinus taeda | reverse complement strand
ATTCTTTGATGATTCAAATGACAAAACCTCCTTTCTATATATAAGAGTCTAAGGAGTCACAATATAACCCAACCGACCTAACAATAACAATATAAAGGCACAAAAATAACAATAGAGGGATTCTATGGGGCACAGTAATAACAATACGGGGACAATAGGGGCACAAAAATATTAATAAGGGATACAACTACAATAGTAATGGGGTAAAAACTAGTATTATAGGGACCTATCACCGCACAAAACCCCCGATTGCAATTTGAGTTGCGGACCTGATTTTCCAATAGAATAAGCTCTAATATAATACCTCATCCACCATTATATTAAGTTACGTATCACAAATCATAAATGTCACCATCCAAAAACCTGTGATTGCGATACCATTACGGACCCGCTGCACCATTGTAATACAACTCAATAGAATATTGCATTTGTCACATAATTGCAAACTAGAAGGTTTATTATGTATCATCGCCCCAAATCTGTCAATTGCGATATGTACTATAGACCCAATGGTTCCAATACAATATGCCATAATATAATATCGCATCCGTCTATCGGAATTTTCATATCACAAGGCTTAAAGGGATGAAACATTAAAATGTTAATTATGATATAATATGCGGACCTGACAACTCCATTAAAATATACCTTTATGTAGTATCACGTCCAGGTAAAAGTTACAAAAATCATAAAGTGTTATCACCCCGGACTGCCGATTGCGATAGAAGTTGTGGATCTGATGAATCTTTTGACAACTGTTTAATGTTATATCACATTTGCCTCATTGACAATTTGATTATCGGCTATGTTACATCAGTCATGTTAAAGGTTGCGATTACGAGACCTCAAAAAGTTGTAATTGCGATTGCGATTAATGATGTGGATGTGGGACCTCCATCCAGGCCTTGAATGAATATTAAAAAGGGCCTCTCCGATATATTGTGTAGCAAGAGACCTCTGAAAGTTACGATTGCGATTAGCGGCGACATGGCATGTGGGGATCTCCAGACTTCTATTATAATATGGTTATATCCTCTCTGGTCTCTCTGTAAATAAATGAGTCAGCCTCCCTCCAATAAATGTGTCTCTCAAGTCATTGGTGAAACTCGTATAAGTACAAGTTAAAACGTTTCACTAAATTCGTCGATCAGGTATCAAGCACAAAGAAGAATTAAAAAATTTCACAACTCGTGAACTTGAAAAGATAGAGGAATTCAAAGGTCTAGTAGAAGATGAAGGTGCAGTAGAAGTCGAAAGTCGAGAAAAGAAGGAAGCAAAAGATAGAGCGGGAGGACAATCTTTTGACCTGATTCATCTTGGAAGGTTCAAACCTGAAGTGAAGACATAGCATAGAAAATGACCTATTGCAAAGACTACAAGGACAAGATTTGGTAAAGAAGTTCTTGGAAGCAGTATAATACAATCAAACATTTCTTGATAGATAAATCTATAGGGTCAAAGCCCTTGGGGTTGGTGCCTCAAAATTGGAAGGATTGGTGTCCTTGGAGTTGGTGCTCCTAAATTCAAGATTGGCACCTTGGTAAGATAGGGTCGAAGCCCTAGAGGTTGAAGCCTCATCAAAGTCCAAGTTGGTGATTGGAAAAACTCATCAAATATTGTATTCAATCTTTTTCGATATTTAATAAAGTCATTTCTTTGAGTAAAATTGTGAAGAATCTAAACTGGTAATAATAGCAATTGAAAACAAATACTGATTCACTCCCCTCTTAGTATTTCCAACATACAAAAGAATAAGAATAAGAAGAAGAACCATGCAATTCGGTTTTAAGGATAATAGTTTCGGAAAGAAGGAAACCAAAGAGCTATACTCAATTTTATGTCCATTCAAATTTTTCTTTATCTAGTACTTATGATGATCCTACAATTGTTAAGGGGGTAGTGAATTCAGAGACGGTAAATTCTAAAAAAAGGCCATGGTTGAAGAAATGTAAGCCTTGGATAAGAATGAGGCTTGGGATCTGGTGCAGTTTCTGGCTAGAAGAAAACCCATTGGAAGAAAATGGGTGTTTAAGAAGAATATAAATATAGAAGGAAAGTGGATAAATACAAATCTAGGTTAGTGGAAATAGGTAATTCCTAGGTGCCAAGAATTTATTTTGGTGATATTATTTGTCTTGTTTCCAAGTTAGCTTCTATTAGATTACTTTTATATGTTATTGCTACTTTTTATTTTGAGGTAGAATAGATGGATGTGAAGAACAATTTCCTACATGGGGATGTGGAAGAAGAGATCTACAGGAAGCAACCATAAGGATTTGTAGTGAAGGGTAAGAAATAACTTGTATGTAGGTTAAAAATGTCTTTGTATGGGTTAAAACAATCACCAAGGATGTGGTATCGAAAAATTGATATAGATATACAGGGACATGGCTTCACAAGGAGAAAAGTGGACCACTGTGTGTATTTTGAATTAATTGGTGATCATATTATTTATTTGTCCTTGTATGTGGATGATATGTTGCTGATTGTAAATGATAGAGAAATTATCCAAGATGTGAACAGACAATTGTCCTCTAAATTTGACGTGAAGGATCTTGGTGTTGTAAATTTTATTTTGGGCATGGAAATTAAAGAGATAGAGAAAAGAGGAAACTCTTCTTAAATTAGAGGAAGTATGTAGAAACACTATTGCAAATGCTTAACATGCAGGATAGTAAAGTGGTGAAGGTTCCTATTCCTAAAGGTGTAAATTTATCTATAGAATAGTGTTCTAAGGGACATGGAGAGGAAGAGGACATGTCTCTTCTTCCATATGTGAGTGTAATTGGAAGTTTGATGCATGAAATGGTCTATACTAGACTATAAATTGCACATGTAGTGGGAGTATTGAGTAGGTTTATGTCAAAAATAGGGAAGGAGTATTGGATAACAATCAAAAAGGTTTTCAAGTATCTGTGTGGCACTAGTGCTTATGGTTTGTGCTACCAAGGAATACTAAGATTAGATAGAGCATTAGACATACATGGCTTTGTTGATGTTGATTGGGATAGAGATCTAGACCATAAAATATATACAAGTGGGTATGTGTTTAACCTATTTGGAGGAGAAATTAGTTGAATGAGCAAGAGACAGTTTATAGTGGCACTTTCAACTATAGAAGTTGAATGCATGGAAACCAATCATGTAAGTAAGGAACCAATTTCGTTACAGAGATTTTGTTTAGGTATGTGGTTGGTACAATAAGCTATAATGATAGATTGTGATAGCCAAAGTGAAATTTTCTTGGAAAAGAACCATGCTTATCATTCGAAGACAAAGCATATTGATGTTTAGTGTCACTTTGTGAAGGATGTGGCTGAATATAGAAAATGAGTTTTTGATAAATATGGACACTTTGAAGAATGTTACATATCATTTAAAAATCATGTGATCACTAAAATTTCTTTCTTGGTGTAGAGAAACAATGGGCATTACTACCCTGGATTGGTGACTTTGTACTCTTGTCGGCCCTTGTGTGCAAAGAAAACAACAAGTGGGAGGATGTCAGTATGTGTTATATTTTTTGCATGGTGGGGAGGGGGTGTTTGCAGAGGGACGGTAGCCCCCCTACATGGTTTCGGGGTAGTGCACTGAATATTTTTTTGGGTGTTTTTTACCATGGTTTTGCACATGGTTTAACGCATGGTGTTTTATCCCATGGTTTTGTAGACCCGGCCAAAGGAACTGAAATTATATTATAATCCAGGGTTAATGGATTGGGGGTTTATGAATGTTGTACAACATATATATATATAATTTATTTTAACATTAAAATGAAATTAATGAAAATAAATATGGTTTTCCTAGTTTTGGGTTCCAAAAAAATGTCTACGTATATTTTTTGTGATTACCATTGCATCTTTTTTATTTTTTTTAAGAATTTGTTTACATATATTATTTTTACAGGGTCCAAACCTGTAAAAAGGCTTAATTCATGTATTCATTTTCTCATCTTCCAACCTATCAAAATATGTTTGAAATAGGATCATAGTTCAATGCATGCTTTAGGTATTCCACAAAAAATCCAATTCTCTAGGTGTGTGAGTCATTATTTACATGTTTGATTGTCAACTTTAATAGCTAGAAACAAACACATAAATACATATATGAAACAAGGAACACTAAGAGTATATGATCAAGAAACCATTGAATGGTTTTAAATTCTATTAATTATATTGTTCCGATGCGTGTTTTCAATTTGGTCCCTTTATATAAATTTAGCTGAACATAACAACTATGTCATAATTAGACTTTGTTCAACCATCTCCATAAGTATCTCCTAAAATATTTCCATGAATCTCTCAACCAAAATTCTTCCCAAAAATCTCTTGATTCTCTTCATCTCTAATTTTTACGTAGACTTCTAGAATTGGTCAACATAATTCATACATTAAAAGAAAAATTGTATTATTTAAACATCACAAGTAGGAATTAATCCCTCATTCTCCTCCTTAACTAGTATATATGATCTAAATATACAATTGTCATTCTATGATTGAACATATCCCTTCTTCATATCCATATTCTATGTTCTTTTCCTTCACTATTGTTGGTATTCATCTCATGTCTTCTACAATATTCTTATTTTGTCTTTTTCCTCCAACTTCATTCACATTCACATATTTTCTCTTCTTCATTCTTCATCCTAAATCATCTTCATTTTTCATCTTGTGTCTAGAAAAAAAACATTATGTTTATTGAAGTCCATATAAAAATTTACCATCTACTAGAATACATGAGTTTTCAACCACTATATCCACCAATTGTGTAGGAAACTTTTCCTCATTAATGGTTCAACAATAATTTTTAAATCACAAAAATCTCACTCCCAATTTATCATCATCAAGAATTATCCTAGGTTTTCTTTGGATTACCAATAACCACATCCCATGCTTTCTTTGGATAACCCATAACCATAATATGTGTTTTCTTGAGTTACCCTAAACTATTAAGCCTATGGTTTTTAGTGGATAACCCTCAACCATCATGTCCTATAGGTTTTTTACATCAGTTTACCTTTAACTATTATAATTCTCAAGTGGTTTTGATTTAGCATAAACGATGAAGTGGTTTCTTACCATGAACCATACTTGACCTCAGTGGTTTCAGCTAATGACAAACCTTCGTTTGTTGTGAAAGGTGGCTTCATTTTACCATAAACCATTCACTTCAATTATGGGGGTATATTTTCTTCATTAGGCCTTACATAATCATTGACTCATGTGTGTGTGTGTGTGTGTGTGTGTGTGTGCGTGTGTGTGTACAATTACAATTTTTCATTTTAGGCTAATCTAGCCCTTATGCAAATATTGGAGTAAGACCATTTTCTTTTCATTATAAAAAACATTATTTGAGAAGGAACACTAAACTTTTTATGCATGCCATTTTCATGGATTCACTACCTTTGCAGCCCAACACATGATACTATTTATTATTTCCTTACTTTTCTTTCTTCTTCTTGCCTATATTTTGTATCTTATTTTTCTTTTTCTTTCACTTTTCTTCCAATGCTTCATTCTTTTTGCTAACATTTTCCTTTTGATTATTTTTTCATGTGTAGAAGCCTATCTAGTTCAACATTCTTTGCCATATTCTTGTCTCGAGAATTCAACATCTTCTTCTCTTTTATTCATCTTTCTTGGGTTGCATTCTCTGTGTCAAATTTTTCTTCTTCTTCTTGCATAAATCCTTATTTGAATCTTCTACTATAAAACTTCTATAAATGGTTTCTTGTAGGAGGGATGTTTCCATCCAGTAAGACACCTATGACATTATTTGGAAAAATTAACTAACACACTAATGCCATTATTTTGCATCACTTATTCATGACTTCCACTCCATATTTTACCAAGACCTCATCACTCTTTATGATCCAAATTAGATCATTGTATTTTTTGAATTTATCTCAATGTTTCCAAAGTGGAAAAATTGGAGGAATTAGCTTGAAGCTTCAGTTTTACCGGTAGGTCCCACTATGGAGAATTGACATTGAAAACCTTTTGAAGCCATTTCAAAGTATTAAATGACATTTTTGGGGTTATAACTCTCATGCATAAGCATGGACCTTGTGATGTTATTCTATACTTGAGACCTTTCCAACAATGCATGAATCACATCAATAGGAATTCATAACAAAATTTATGTGTCATGCAAGTTGATCTATTGTGATTGACCATAGTGATTTGAGAGGGTGCTATGTTAGCCCCTATCACTTATGCAAAAGGGGCTATCCACATGTGGTATACAAAGAAAACTATAGAAGAGTTAAAGTTATAACTCTAGTTGAGAGTTAAAGGAGTCAAACCTGACCCCTAGTTGGCTATCATCTTTTGTTTAAACTGAAATAGTAGGAGGAGAAGGGGTTCCATTCATATGTAGTTCTATAGTAGACCTTATCAAACAGGAGTGAGATTTAGAGAGCATAATGGAGGGGTTTAGTGTTTTGCAGTAGCGTAAAAGGCCACAAGTCTTAGGTAACTCCATATAGAGTTCCTTCTTTATTGTAATTGCATTATTTACATTCCAAAGAAGAAGAGAGTAGAGAAACCTCACCTTCTAGCTTGGTTTTCTCTAGTAAGGGTTTCATGGAGAAAATATTTGTGTCCATTGTTGATCCATTATTTTATTTGTTATTTTCATTTTTTTGTATTTTACCTACTATATGCATAAGTAGAAAATTACTTTAACAAATCTAAAATTTAAAGAAATTTAATTTTCATAGTATAGATTTCAATTTGATTTTTTATGATGAATTTTCCAATAGAATATTCATGGAAGCTTATGAATAATATTAGGATTATATTATGTTTCTTTGGGGAATCTCGTTGGAGGTTATGGGGGATCCATAAACATGTTTAAGTAGAAAGTCATAGAACCATAGCCATATTGACGAATCTATTCACAATAAACTTGAATAAGAAGAAGAGAGATTCTCAATATTGGAACCATAACTCATATATATCAATTACAATATCCACCTCCTTATGTAAACTCTAGAAAACAAGCTTCAAATTGGAGAAGATGGAAGTTCCAACTCAGAGGTAAAATTAGAGAGGAAAACACAGGATCGTGAAGACTTAAGAGATGAATCAAGGAATGAATTTGAGAAAGAGAAGCTGAGTTTGAGTTTCATTACCCATTCATAGTCCCTATTTAAGATGGAATCGGAGGCCAACATAAAGTTGTGTTAGGGTGAGATTGATGCTTATGATTTAAACATTTTTTGGATCAATTAAAAGTATATTTTAGCATTCACCACATAGATAAGGAGTTGAAAATATAATTTTATAGATTGAAGTAAGAGGTCCATGCCCTAACATGGTGGGAAATCCATATAGAGACACTTAGGTTGGAGGGTGATACCCTCGTAACTAAATGGGAGGAGTCCAAAACCCTCATAATGTCCCAAATCTACCCTATCGGGTATGTAAAGAACCAATGGAACTAATGGAACTACTTTACGAAAAGTTGGGGGTTAAGTGTATAGGAGTAAACCATTGAATTTAGAAGACACTCATCATGCTAGGTATCTCTTTCAATAGCGTGAATATACTCATCAAGTATTTGGGGGCTTGCATAACAATATATGAAAATAGATGATGTTGTTCACACCAATAATAGTGGACGAGGCTTGTGTGTAGGCACAATACCTGGAAGACAAAGGAAAAACAAAATTGTAGTCAAGTTGTTCGAAATAGAAAGAGCACCAAAAAGGTTATAAGGAAGCGAAGAAGAAGTGGAAACGGGTAAGAATAAGAAGACAATAGCCACTACACATTAGTATAAGGATCTTAGTAATCATTAAAACCACTACAAGATTTATGACCACACTGAGAGGAAGTGATGGAAATTGCATCTAGAGTTGAGCCCAAAGAATTGAACGAAGGATGGAAGGAAAAAAATTCTTCTCACCATAGATTCGAGAAATCAGGTGGAAGTAGCTTTGATTTGGAAAATAAGATTGTCTGCACATGAGTGCAAATATAGGTGAATTTGATTATCCATCATTAGGAAGAGAAGGATATGACCAAACTCTTACATGCTAAGATATAGGTCAATAAGACCAAGATCGATGCCTTGTTTGACTTATGTTCACAAGAAAATATCATAGTAGTAGATTTGGTCAACAAACTTGAATTGGAGGTTCATGATCATCCTAGCCTATATATATTGGGATGGGTAAATAAGGATGTAGAAATTAAAATAAAAAAAATAGTGTAGAGTAAAATTTTCTATTATTGGTTATTATATTGATGAACTAGAGTTGGATTTAGTACCACTTGATGTACATGGGGTCATGTTTGGGAGACCCTAAATGTATGTGCATGATGTAATATTCATGTGGATATCCAGTCAGTACCACCCCATTAAGGATATGCAATCATTCTTTATCAACATGCACAAAGGGAAGTCCAAGATTTCAATAGTAAGTACCAACTAAGCCAAGAAATTGATTAGTTATAGCAAGAAATATGTTTCACTGTTTTTAAGAGAAAATTTAATTTAATGAGGATTTGATAAGGTAAAAGGCATCCCTAGAGGGGCGTGATAAAGAATAGAAATAATAATTGGAAGGGTTGTTATGGGAATAAATGGGAGTGTTCCAAGATCCTGAAGGGATACCACCCAAGAACGAAGTGGAACACAAAATCCAATTATTGTTGGACTCTCCATTCCCAAATTTTAGTTTGTGCATATATTCCACTTTGGAAGCAAGTAGAGTGAAGAAGAAATTGTATTTATTGTTGGAGTAGGTTGCGATTCAACCAAGTAATTCACCTTAAGGGTCAACCATCGTAATTTCTCTAAAGAAGGACGAGAGTTGGTGCATGAGAATTGATTATTGAGTTTTAAAACAAGATTATACTCAAGAATGGTACCCCTTTCCTAGGATTGATGATTTTTTAGATCAATTGCAACAAGAAAAATATGTCACCAAGCTAGATTTAAAATCAGGGTATCACAAAGTTTGATTCAAAGAAGAAGGCATCTAGAATATCACTTTCAAAACCAAATGTTATGAAGATTATGCCTTTAAAATGATAATAAAACAATGATTACACTCCAATTTGAGGGGGAAACCTTCATTTGCAATGAACAATGTACACGACAAGATTTGATAATCTTAAGGCTAGGTCTCCTTAGTGTGTGTGTGTGTGTGTGTGTGAACAAAGGGTATAATTATAATAAAATGGAACCATGAAAGGTTATATCGTACATAACAATATAACAATATAAATGTAATCATTCAATATCTAGGGCTTAAAAATAGATTTTAGTGTTAACATGGGGCTTATATAGGGTTTAGCATGCCCCTCCCCTTCAAACATGTGTTTTCCTCAACACTTGACAATCTGTAGGTGTTCTGACATGAACAAATCATCTTCTCATGTCACCTCTTCCATCGATAGGTTCCTTAATTTGATGTGGTAATTAGTAATTACTCGATTTCTTAGCTACTAAATCCTTATTTCTAGGATTGCTTCTAGTTCTAGTATGGTTTTCCCTTCTTTATTAATCTTTGGTAAAATAGTTTGGACTTAAATCCTTTCACCTTCTTCATTAACCTTTGGTAACATAGTTTGGACTAGGATTACCTTCTTTAAGCAAAAGACATGGAAGATTAGATGTACACGTGAAGATGGAGGAAACTCCAATTTGTAAGACATACTTCCAATCCTTTGCAACACCTTATATGGGTCATAATGCCTTGACACTAATTTATTGTACTCTTTTTATTCCTTGAGGTATATATGTATATATGGTTGTGGTCTCAAATATATCCAATCCGTTACTTCAAATTCCCTTTCACTGCAATGATGATATTCTTATTGTTTCATTCTACTTTTTGCTATAACCAAGTTGTCCTTCAATAGTATGAGAACTTATTGTTGGTTCCATATGTGGTCCTCTACTACTTGAGTCTTTATATTCCCTTTCAAGGGTGATATGATGGATGAAGGATGATATCCATAAAGTGCCATAAGTTAACTTTTTTATGAAGTATGGAAGGAAGTGTTGTAGCAACATTTTGCCAAGGGAAACCATTTGACCCATTGTGTTTATTTATCATATGTAGAGCAACGTAGATATCCTTCTAAAAATTTATTCACAATATTAATTTTCCCATAAAAATGAGGATGGTAAGATGAGCCATGAGAAAATTGAGTACCCAAATAAGAAATTAATTCAGTCCAAAAAATTTCTAGTGAAAATTGGATCTCTATCACTTAAAATAACATTCAATATTCCATGTAGAATTTGGATTGTTTCCTTGAATTATTTTTCCATTGTAATTGCTTTAAAAGGATGTGTGCGTGTGTGTGTGTGAGAGTGTGAGCGAGAGAGAGAGAGAGATAAATTGAGCATTCATTGTCATTCGATATACCACTACCATAATGAAATTCATTCCTTCAGATTTGGTGTCACTTTTTTATTTTCTCATGTTATTAGAGCTTATCACTTTACAATGTTTCCCTTGGACACCTCTAAGATCAATTTCCTTTCCTTATAATTAAAATATTATGAAAATATCTTGAAAATTAAGGACCATTGTTCTCAATGATTGTAACCATTAGACCCCTAATACAACATCAAAACCAACAATATCAACGCCACCCATCTGGGTTGCAATCATGGAACTATCCAACAAATAATTCCTATAATTTAGCTTAATATTATGTCACTTCCTTGAACAATTTATGGTTCCTCCATCTACAATCATTACTTGAAATTATAATGTTAGATATACAAATCAATTAAGATTTTTTTTTTTTCAATTTGTAATTCATGATGTTATAGGTACTCCTTAGATCAATCAATTGTGTTAGCTTTGTCATTTTGACATATCCTTCTATCTTCATGGTTTTTGGAGTATTGATACCATCCAATGCATGAAAATATATTATTGGAGTAGTTCCTTCTAGTTCTAGATCTTGTTATGGTTCGACTTCTTGATATTCTTTATATTCATAGTCTATGAAAAATAATTTATTCTCACTACATTTACACCCCTTAATATACTTTTTGTCACAGTTGAAACATAGTTTATTTTTTCTTCTTTCATATATTTTTTGGGGTGTCAATCTTTTCAGTTTAGGAGAGGAAGAATGATTTTCTTTATAGTTAATAGTGACCAACATTTTAGTGGTAATTTTTATTTAAACTTTAGTTATTAGACTAAAATCAAGTTCTATACATTTAGGTTCAAAGAGATGCACTTCATGTTGGATTATTTCCTTTAAAGTTTCCATAAATAGGTCTAAGGAATTATTCTTTTGGAATGTTCTTTATTATTATACTCAACTTTCGGAATTTTTCAATGTGATATGTAAGTAGACCCTTTTGTTGAGGTTTACCAACTAACTAAAGAACACACTTCTCTTACTATACCCATAATGTGCTATCAATTCCTTTTCAAAAATAGACCAAGATATAACATAATCTTTATTGATACAATATATGTTAAGCTTGTTCTAAAAATGTGATTTTAATATACACGTTTTGTAAGGCTACCACTTTGTGTAGATTAAAGTGTTGCTCCATCTTGAATATACATGTTATAAGATCGTTGCCATGTAACTTCCTTGTATTGATATTTAAAATGTAGTAGTTCCTTGGTGTTGAAATTAAGCCTTGATCATGAGGATCTTAGAGTGAAAAAAGGTGATTATGGTTATGTGATAATATTTGTGCTCTCCAATTGTGAGAAAATATTTCTCATAGGTGATTGATTTCCAACACAATTATTCTTCTTATTTCCTTGATTTCCTTGGATTTCAATATCCCTTTTAGGAATCCTCTCCAAGAGAAGAGTTTCCATGTTAACCATGGATTTTTTTATTTCTTCATTGTTTTAATTCATCTTCTTTTCCATTTTTTCCATCATTCCATTTTAAGGTTTTCTTGAAAACCTGAGAAATCTAACTTTTTCAACAAACTACCATCCATCTCATTAACTTTGTTCTCTCATTAGGAAAACCTAAATTCTAAGTCTTCACATTATTCACGAGTCCTAGATGAGCCTTCATGAGGATTAATTGGTGTAGTATATTTATTTGGAAGCACGTTGGGAAATAATAATAACATCTCTCTATCACAACTTACAATCACAATTTTTTTTGAATATTTATGTCGCTTGTAAATTATGTAGCTTTAAAACTTTAATTTGGAGAATATTTAAATGGTTTACCTTTTACTTAATATATTTATAATATTTTAACCCTTCTAGATTTGAAATTTTGTTTTGTAATAATCTGATATGTCTTCTCTACAATTCCATAAGTTTGACCAAAATTTAATGTGCCAAGTGAAAGTTAAACTTGCTATTTTTTATCCTCTTCCCAAGAGAAAACTTGTATAGCATGCCACATGTCCAATTATTCATATATAATTCTGAATTTTTTACCTAAGGTACTTCATTATGTCTCCTCAAATATCTAATGATTTCATAGTCTAAGGTACCACAAAAAAATTATAGTGAAAATACCAACCTCAATTTTTTGAAATTGATTTCATGACCCTTCATAAACCATAACTTGTAGAGTGTATATATTTGAAAGAATAGTGAAACATATTTTGAATTTTTTATTAGAAGTACCTTGATATGTATTCTCAATTGTATCTGAATTCCATTGATTTACATGGCATGAAAAAAAATTATAGTGAAAATGTCGAGA
This sequence comes from Pinus taeda, assembly GCA_000404065.3. NCBI lineage: Eukaryota > Viridiplantae > Streptophyta > Pinopsida > Pinales > Pinaceae > Pinus > Pinus taeda. The sequence continues at coordinate 98,064 of APFE030718387.1, read as the reverse complement.
TGCATCATTTGAAATAGGTTTCAAAATCAATCACAAACCATAACTTTCACTGGGTATATCTCAAAAAGCATAGAAAACCAAAATCTAAATTGTAACAATATTTTTCATGAGATCTCTTCTAAATATCCTCAAAGTCTCACCATATAAAATATCCTCAAAATACTTTATAGTGAAAATTCCAGGGTGACCTCTTTGAAGCAACAAAACCCTATGTATGTGTGCTCTGATACCAAATGTTATGAAACTTGCAACTTAAAGAATGATAAGAAACCAATAATTACAATCCACTATGATAGAGAAAGCTCCTTTGACAATGAATATAATGTACAAGACAAAATTTGATGATCTTAAGACTAGGTATCCGTAGTATGTGTGTGAGTAGTAGGAGGGGGGGGGGGGGGGGGTGCCACGGGGGCGGCGGTGGGCCACAGGGGGGCGGCACAATTATAATAAAATGGGACCATGAAAGTTTATAGCCTGCATAACACAAAATTAATAGAAATGTAATCACTCAATATCTAGGGATTAATAATGTTTTTTAGTGTTAACACAGGGTTTATATATGGCTTAACACCACATAAGTTTTGTGTGCTTGCTTACTCATGCCATTTTGTCTAATGATGAACCAACTACGTTCATGAGATTAATGAATGATGTACTATTCTCTTATCTAGATTCATTTTTTATCTTTTTATTTGAATGATATATTTTTTTACAATGCTACCTAGGAGGAGTAGATATCACATGTTATGCAAGTTCTAAATATTTTGAAGAAGCACTAGGTATTGGAAAATATCAAGAAATATAAGTTTTCACAATATTGGTGTACTTAGGCTATGTGATTGGTGGAGGGTGTTGGAGAATTAAGTATGGAATATATTTAAACAATTCTCCTTATCCTTAACAATTTCTTGTGAACTTTAGTTAGCTTCTTATTGTTCTTTATTAGATTCTCTTAATCAAACAATTATCAACAAAATAAACCATGAATATCATAAAAGACAATAGACACAAAATATAGGCTCCAAGCTAGGGTGAAACCCCTCCAAAGGGGAAAACCGAGAAAAAACATATTCTCCTCTTATAGAATCAATTCAAAAGAAAAATTCCAAGACCCAAAGACCAAAGTCAAAGCCTCCTCCAAGCACCATGTCAACCCTCCAAATGATATTATTCAAGACAAGACAAGACAAGAAAAGGTCTATCAAAGTCAATGAAATTCAACTCCTTCAAGTTTTTCTCCAAACAAGGTTTCCGCCCTTATTTTTTATCTACAGCTCTGAGCCCTGCAATAACTACAAACCTAGAGTCTTGCACGTGTGGGAAAAAATAGGTAGAAATCAAATCTGCTTCCTCCACTTAGTCTTCCTTCTTGTCTTCTAGCCTTTTTCTCTTCTTGTCTTCCTTTTCTTGCTTGAGATCGAACTACAAAAATGTGTCCAATTGAATCAAACTTGCTTCCTTAATATAGCCTTCTTATGAGGTCAAATTACCTCAAACTATATCGACTTCCTCTGTGTTGTAGCGGCTACAACCACACTCCAAAATTTTGGCCTGCACCAATTTTGGAGCCTCCCTTGAGAGTTTCTCTTGATGACTACACACACTTAGGTTCACTCTGTGAGCTCATGTGAGTCTTTACATCTGCCTTCCTTCTTCATTTCATTTAAGTTTCTACATGCTAGTATCTAAGTCATGTTTGCGACCATGTTCTGGTTATGCTCAAAGTCTTCTCTTCGTATGTGCTTGTTGTGTTCGCTATGAAAACATCTATGGAACTCACACACGAAGTCACATTCATTGTCATGCAAGAATTGTCTCGATCAATGAATGGTCAATCATGAGGGTCTCGCTTGTCACTTGCACCGTTAGTCAGTCATGTTGAACATGTGTGTCTAGATGGTTTGGGTCATTTCGTCACCGAGTCATGTGAGTGTTCGTTCGTATGATCATCTATGCATCTTTCAATCATTCACACCCACAAACATTTTGTTGAAGTTCTGACAACTAGACACCCCTCTAACAGTCGGACCATCACCCTAATTTCGACTAAATCGACTATCAACCAGAACAATGCAGAAGCACCAAGCTAGTCTTTTCAAGATCCTTTGCCCACAAGCAATTCAATCAACCCTCATTCTAGCCACCCGAACAGTCAGACCCGGTAATCACCCCGGGACTGTCTCCCCTAAAAAATTGTGCAGAGGCCACTAACCTTACTCACTCAAGTGACTGAGGAAATTGCACAGATAGGCTAGACATACACCAAGTGCTCGTCCCTGTCTCCCTCAAAAAATTATGCAATTTTCCTAGTCAATCATCTTGATAGTCGACCAACTTTTCATCTCAGAAATTGCGCAGTGTCCATGAGCGGGCTTTCCGCTACCCATTAGTCATCTTAGCTCAGAAATTATGTAGAGATGATTAGCGGGCTGGCCTCTCGGCCTCAGTGCAGTTTCCCTTGCCAGCAACCCCTAGCAATAGATTGTCAATACCCTCCAAGAATTATGCAGTTTCTGCTGCCAATGACTCCAGTAGCCAACTGGTAGTTCCCTATGGGAATTACGTAGTTTTGGCTGCCAGTGACCACAGTAGCCAGCTACCAATTCCCTCTAAGAATTGCACAGTTTTTGTTGCCAGTGTCCCGAGTAGTTCCCCCAAGAAACTAGGCAATCCTTGCCTGCTGACCCTCCACACAACCCAACCTGTTCCTCCAGGAAATTGCATAATTTTGGCCTTCTAGCCCCTGTTGGTCACTCATTCTTGTTGGCATTATGATACATATGTTGTACTTGATGGCAACCCACTCATCTCAGATGATAAATTATAGTGCAGAGAAAAGTTCACGCACTTTCATGCAGAGAAAAGTTCCTTTCATGCAGAGAAAAGTTCATGCACTTTCATGCAGAGAAAATTTCACGCACTTTCATGCAAAGAAAATTTCCTTTCATGCAAATAAAAGTTCACGCCCTTTCATGCAGAGAAAAGTTCACGCACTTTCATGCAGAGAAAAGCGCACACACATGTGGGAGAACTTATTTTTGGTCCATGGTATTTAGTCCTTGGTACTTGAACCTATGGTTTTGGACCATGGTATCTCGTCAGAAGTGATGATTCCTAGTATTGGGTCCATGGTATTGATTTGTTATGGTTTTGGGCCATGGTATCTCGTCATAAGTGTTGATCCCAAGTATTGGGTCCATGGTATTGTTTTGTTATGGTTTTGGACCATAGTATTGAGTAAGGCTTAAGACTATAAACGGAGAAGAAGATCATTAGGAAAAGGATGAAAAAAAGACTTGAATATCTAATGTAGTATGAGATCCAATATGCAGGATATGGGTTATGATGCATTGCTTGATCTGAGCTAAGGAGGGATCTCACTGGTTGATGGAGAACAAGATCTAAGGATAGATCAGGATCAAATGGTTTGAAATGAATCATCTTTATATGGTTTGATCATGGATATACTAGATCTGAATTATTGTTGCATTTTTTATTGTACGCATGTTATGATCTGGGTATGAATGATGTTTGAAACAGCCGCAAAGTCATGATTGAATATGCATAGATTTGTACGCGGGTTGGCTTTGGCGAAAGCGCGTATATACGCGGGTTTGATTCATCGTAGTAGCGTATACATAATTAAGTATGATGTTTGAAGTTGCATTTGGGTTTGATTGTTATTGCAGAGTTCTGTAGTCTGCTCTGTGTTCTGGTGACTGTGTTGTTGACAGGGTTTCAGTGTTTCAAAAATTGGTGATGCTAGTATTGATTGTTTTGTGCTTCAATGATATTGATGGGTCCAATATGAAAATTGGATGATTATAGTGTTGTGCTTCAGGAGTATCTAGTCTGAAAATGTATGAAACGTGGTACCTAGAGGAAGAAAGAGAAGGTTGTTGTCTTCTGTAGGTCGGCACCTACGTACTAGTACATCAGCTAGTACAAGAGCTAAGGGGGTGGTAGCTCCTTTCCAATAGTAGCTGGAGAACGAGTAAAGGTTGGAGCATTTCAGTAGGCCAGCACCTACGTACTGGTAAGTGGATCGGCTAGTACAAGAGCTAAGGGGGTTGTAGCTCCCTTCCAGGAGAGTCTAGAGAACGAGAGAAGGTTGTAGCCTTCTGCAGGTAGAAGCCTGCGTACTAGTATAAGACTGCACCAGTACAGAACTATT
>APFE030718387.1:38151-63243 GCA_000404065.3 Pinus taeda | reverse complement strand
CTCTGAGAAGAGATGTGGTGGCTACATGCCTCTGAACTATGTTACAATGAGGCTCGAAGGCCTATTTATTGTTGAGAAACAATGGAAAACCCTTAACATTCCAAAACCTAATCCTAGAAGATGAAATGCCAAACTGTGGGCCCCGTTTGGGTAAATTGGTACATCAACTTCCCGGGGTCGTAACTTTGGCATACGATCTTCGTTTGACGCTTACAATAGCTTGTTAAAAAGATCTATCCGAGCACTACCTCTTTGGGAAGGGAAACATGGGTCCATGGACCCATGTTGCCTCTAGATTTCCTAAAAAACATCGTTTAGGGCCTCAAAACAGCTCCGAAAGTTCAGGACCTGAAAAACTGCTAAAAATAGTAAGTTGTGCTACAATTAAGGAAATTGAAAGAACTGAAAGAGAGAGTTGTGGGGGTCCAAATGGGATAGGTGGGTGGCCACCAACATCCACCTGGAGCATTTTCATATGTCGAACCTCTCAACATCACGAGGGAATTTTTTGAACTCTTGTCAGAATTCACATATGATGGTGAAGGTGAAGTGCCCTGGCCTCACTACATAAAAGACTTCTATGCATTTCTTGATGATGAAGATGACTTCTCTGATGAAGAGGCCAACCTACTGCTTGCACACACACTTCGCGAATCCCCACAACGATGGTTTCGTAGCCTTCCACCCAACAATGTGCACTCACTCGACTAGTTCTATGATCTCATTGAATCTAATTTCAAAAATTTTGATCCAGAACCTCTTGACAAAAAAATGTTAAAACAACGGAAGACTCCACAAGAATCACCTATGGATTTTTTGTATTGCTTCCATGTATTGCAGTTTGAATCTTTGAAAAATAAGATCAAATTCCAGTATCTCATGGACAGATTTGAATATTGTCTTACCAAATCTGTCAATGCCAAGTTGAATTTGAAGTTCAAACCCCCCTCAACATACTTCGATGATGAATTTGCGCAAGCACAAACGGATACAGTCTCTGTCACAAGTGACCGTCCACTGTCCCCTCATCAAACAGCTCCACAACCGCAGAGTAATGTTGGAGAACATGAACACATGTCCATTCAACTGTCACATCCTCCCAACATCACTTCTCTCAATTTTCACGCAAATTTGGTTGTGAAACCCATGTGTTGTCACATGCATGTCTTACCTCAACCTACTTCTTTGTGTTCTGTTGATCCTTTGGATTGCATTGTCTTGTGTTCTTCGATTCCAGACTCTACACCTATTGTGAACGAGGATCAAGCTATCAATAGAGTTGGTGTCGCACAACCAACATGTGTTGTCATTCATGAATATTATGACTAGGAGCATGAACATTAACCCGCGGTGAAGGATGATTCCCTTATGTCTACACCTCCTCCATTTTTCCTTGACATCTTTGGTGATTTTGTCATCCCTGATTTTGCGTGTGTATCTCCATCTATGGATGCACCCATTGTTGATCATTCGCAAAACACGCTGAATGTCAGTCCATCATCCGACAACGGGGAGGACAAATCATTCTTTAAAAATACCCTTGATCTTCATCTACCTTTTTCAGAAACGTAGAGGGTGAATTTTTTGGCTTCTCATCTACCCCTCTGTTTGATTCATCAGATCATGAGGATGCCGATGAAATCATTGATTTTTTTTTTTTATTTTATTTTATTTTATTATTTATTATTTTTAATTTTATCGTAGCTATCGTGATATATTTACTCTTGTATTCGATCACGATGATGATTCTATTGTTGTTGATTTTTCAAATCCACCTATTTATGATTATCTATCTGTCGATGAAGCCGAAACCCCATAGACTGTCGAGGCAATTCAGCCGAAGCTGATGGTTGTGTCAAGCCCTTACTGTCCTGAGGTTGGTTTCACTTCCGATCAGGAAATTGTTGAAACACCCAAGGCTTCTCATCACTCATCTGTATGCACTGAAGATCAATCTCACACACAGATTATGCTTCCTCCACTCGAACTACATGATCCCATCGCTCATGCATTGGAGGAGTCTTACATAGTGAGCACACGCGCATGACGCAAGTTATCTTTGTTTCTTTCATTTTCTTGCATGTCACAATCAAGAGTATGCATATGCTTAACATTTGCACATAGTGTCACACAACACCATGGTAAGTCCGTTGAAAATAGAAACAAGAAATGATAAAAATAGAATCTAGAATATTCCAATTTTAATTTGTCCTTGAATTGTTATTGTGATTTAAATTCGAATTTAGTCTCACGAGCTGCTTGAAAATAATTAATTAATTCATTATGGATTAATTAGTTGGAAAAATTCAAGTTAGAAGTCTTTATGCAGTCATGCAAGAGTTATCCCTTAAATTAAGGATATTATCCCTTAATTAAGGAGATACGATTGAGTTATATTTGATTTGTAATTAGTTAGCTCAATTTATTGAGTTAAGTCCAGTTAAATTAGTTCCAAACTGTTTGAGGAACTAATTGTGAGTTATCATTCATTTGATGCATACATGCACTCAACCAGTGTGCTCCAGATAATTGAAGATTCCCTCATCAAAAAATCATGCATGTCTGTTTTGAGAAAGACCCAGTTGAGCTAAATGTCAAGGACAGGTTACTATCAGTTGCCTGTGTTTTCCTATAAAGGAAACTCATCCATGTAGTCAAAAAAAGATTCCTTGAGGATTGCGTAGTTCTGAAATTGTGTTAGAGCAGTGTGTGAGAGAAATGTTACATTGGGTGAAGGAGATCATCCCAGAGGTAATTGCACAAGGAAATAAGAGCTTGGAGGGTAGAGGAGAAGGCTTGTGAGAAGCTTTGATTGCCTATGAGCATCCAGGAGGATTGTACTGAGCGTTGGCTAGCTGTGAGAGCTAAGGCTTTGTGTAATTCTGATATATTTCCACCTTGTATGATAATACAGATAGTGCTGTTTTTAGCTGAGGCTTTCCCCTGAGTATTTTCTGTGTTTCATGTTATATGTGTTCAAGTCTGATTCAACTTTATCTTTAAGCTTCCACAAGCTTGATAGTAGAATTAGATTATAGTATTTTGCTTTGGTATATTGCATTATCGAGTTAATCTACAGTCAAATTTTCTACATAGATCTCAGAGGTAGATTTGTAGAGAATTTGCAGAATTTCTACAAAGTCCACAGATTACATGTCATGCACTCGCACTCATGTTTGTTCTGTGGATGCATTTAAACTAAGAATGTGTTTTTCTCCATTATTTTATCTTTCATGTTTTTTGGTTCACATAGTTGTGCTATTTGCGAACCATGCCTTCACCAATATAGGTCGACCAATGCGTGGGTGGCTGCATTGGAAGTATCACTTTACATGAGCAGATCCATGCACCATTAACTTAGAGTTAGGAGTAGTGTTTGCTTTTGGTTTGTTTTCTTGAATGCATGTTTTCTTCTTACTTTTTCTATTTTCTTGCCTACTTTTTTGTTTTCTTACTCGCACTTCTTACACATTTACTTCTGCTTTTTCTTTGTTTTCAGTGTTTGCTTGTTTGTGTTCGTAGGATAGTTTCACATGGACTATGTGTGACTCTTAAAACAATATGGGTAAAGTAAAAGAGGAATTGTGCAGTTATCAATACTTGGGTATCTGTCGTCATACCTTTGTATGAATAACTTGATGTTTTTAATCCATGATACATCAATGGAAGACATGTTTTGTTTGAAGTGAACCTCAGTGAAAACACAACACTTGCACACTAACTAGCATCACCTACTCTAGTCGGTTGTTTTTGGGTTAATCCTTTTTAGCTCAGTCAAGTAGAGTAAGGTGAAGGGGGGAAACTTTAACAAGCATGTCAAAAGTACATACAAACTACTTCTTTGAAGGGACAATCTCTTATGCTCTCAATAAGTCGGTATCCCTCTTCTTCCTCTAAAATGAATAAGTGTTATGCACAGTTAAAATAAAAATGAAAATATGAAAAATTTAGAGAAATGAATAAGGCGAAAGAAGAGAAAGGCTTCTTGCGTAGAGAGGTGATGCAAGTAACTCCACCGGGGTACTGATCAGGCTCGCTGGCAGTGGAACGATGCTTGTGTTCTTGCGTGACTCCACCAGGATGTTGTCTAAGCCTGCTGGCAGCGGAGCAACACCAGAGATGAAACTTAAACTCTAACGACAACAAGGCTTGTGTACCAATACACCCCTCATCCCCAACAGAAACAACTATGTTGGCTTGGCTAGGAATGTGTGCCAACTGACCAAGATCTTGGTAGATGCTACATCTTACAATCAAGCAAGTGTGGAAACCAAGATGAATAGAGAAATAAACAATACTTCCAGAGGTGTTAGACTTGATTTTCACAAACAAGGTCCATTCAAAGAGTTAGAGTTCTACCAGTGTGTCACCAAATTTTGTAGCGGCTACAACCACCCTCCAAAATTTTTCCTTAGCTTCATTTTGGAGCTTCCCTACCAACCATCCTTAGCAGCATGTCTTGCACTGTCAAGTACATAGGCTTCAGCTAAGTTTCAATGGCTTGTACATGTCAGCTTGTTTGTCTCCCTCTCGCATACCAACATTCCAGAATTAGAGTATTTTCTGGTTGAGCAACTCCCCCAGAAAATTGCGCAATTCTGGAGGGGAACCAACCTTCCCTCTAGAAATTGCACAAATCTATTGGGCAACCTACTGGGCTCCAGAATTGCGCAGAACAGTCAAATAGGCCTCCCACAGAAAACTGCGTAATCTGGCCTAGTACTAGGCCTCAACCCAAAAGTTGCACAATTCTGGGAGACAGATGCCTACTGACCCCAAAAATTGTGCAATCCCTCAGAGACATCCAACCTAGCTCAACCCAGAAACTGCGTAAGTTTTCCTGTCAAGCTCGCAAACCAATTCATGTGCCTTCAGGTTGACCAGTTCCCTTTGGGATCGAGCAAAACTGATTTGCATGCATGGGTTGCTTTTCTCGAAATAGAAAAAAGCAACATGCAAAAAACATCCCTAGATTTTAGGGATATAGTTTTAGCAGTTGGAGGTTACATGCAAAGATTGTTTTAGAAACTACCCTCCAAGTGTCACGTTTCCCTAGATTTGTGGCATGCGTGTCATGAGCCTCAATCTTATTTAGTCGACGTTGCAGAGCTCATACTTCACATCGATCTTGGAGCTCTAACATCCCACATCACATCTAGGAGTCGTCGGCACATTCAGCTCAACTTTTTCCGGGTAAGTCCACTTTAAATGTCTTTCGCAACTTTTCTGTCGCTTTTTGTGTTTTGTCTTATGTGAGTGTTGTCTTATTGATTTCAATGAACGCTTTTTTTTGTTTGCATGCATGTTAGCATGTACAAGCACCATTTCAATTTTTGTTTGCCTCTCACTGTTGTTGCATGCATGACACTATTTTTGCACCAACTGTCACCGTTGCGGCGACCCGTTTCATACGCATGCATGTTTTCCCGTTTTTTGAATATTGCATTCGTTGTTTTCGTGCATAATAATTCACTCTTTCTTACACTCTGTTTCACCTTGCATTAGAAGCTACATATGTTTTCAATCGTCCGTCTTTAACGGGTCTGGGCAACCTTGGCCCAAGCCTTGCCTTGCTCGGAAACATTGCACATTTTTTAGAGGGAAAGCTCAGCCTTCCTCCTAGAAAATGCGCAAAATTGGCCAACCATTGTCCTCCAAGCCTTCTCTACGCAAATCTAAGAGGCAGTGTTCCGTTGGCCCATAAAATTACATAATGCAGTCCATGGGCCTACATGCCTTACTAACTGAAATTGCACAATGCGCAATCTCAGCCCTAGCAGGTCAACCTATATTGTGCACTGCAAAGCTCCAGCATCCAACCAGCCTCCCGACAGTCCAGACTATGCTTTGCGCAAATCCAGCAGTCAATCTCCCAGCCCCCTGGTGAAAATTGTGCAATCCTTGCCATCAGTCTCGCGGGTATGTTGCATGTCAGTCTTCAAGTTTGCTTTGGTTTTCAATTGACATATTTCTTACCATGAATTTCGCCATGTCTCCAAGTATTGCAGGTGTTCACTCTTCTCTCAGTAGTTCAGGTTGGATGGCCTCCAAGAGAGCAGGGTCAAAGGACACCGTCAAAAGTGCAATTGGAGATGCAGATGAGAAAGTGTCTTTGAGTTTGTCGATTTATGAAGACACCAAGCTTCTCATAGACAAAGAAATCAAGTTGAAATGGAAGGACATCAATGACACATTCTTAGGCACATTTAGGGAAGATCTATAAGACTACAGGATATATGTGAATATTCACAAGTCTATATTATACCATATTGCATGCAGGTATCATGCGTTTCCATGCACGGACATGATACATTGGATCATCTTGCATATTGATCCTGAGACGATGGTGTTAAGAAGTTTCAGTGGGACAGATCTTGCTACATTCAAGGCACAGGTCTATCAGCATATGTACCACTTTCTGCAATCGATGATCATAATGGAGACACCCTTCAGCAGACCCATTAGCAGTGCAAACTCCGGGGATATCTTGAAGAGTTGGGTGAAGGAGCTAGCCAAGTTCAGGATGACACCCAACCAGGTTTACAAGACGAAGATATTGCGGAAGGAATATTAGTACTTGGTCATCTTTGCACGTCGCTTATATGGCCAAGAGAGCACGGAGTCCTTCCAACAAAGTTGGGTGATCGCGTTGGACCAACTAGCCAATAAGGGCAGACCATGCAACTAGCCCGACATGTTATCTTACAGGCTGAAGGAACAGGTAGCAAGAGCCCAACAGCTGCCCAAAGGTCAACGAGTAGAGATATACATGTCCACATACATTCTGGATGTAATTTGTGCCCGTGAGTAGTTCTCAGGCTTGAGTTGGGCATGGACATCAACGAAAACCTTTGTACACACTTACTGCAGATTGTTTCCAAATGCATCTTCTGTAGAGTCATCACATAGTTGACATACCATTTTGTCACCCCAATGTACAAGATTATATTTGAGCAGGATCCACCTTGCATGTCGCAGGCAAAAATGGAGGCATTAATCGACATAGCGGATTGATATGCCTCACCTCTTGGCACCTTCATATGGATGTACAATGTGGAGAAGCCTCCACATGTTTTACGTAAGTTTGCCATGGACAAGCTCATCATGCAAGAAGTGTCATACCACATCTTAATAATATTGTTAGATAGACTACATCGAAAGAAGAAGGCACCCTAGCCCACTCTTCCATCACGGATCGAGTTGTATGAGATATAGAATCTTAAGCATGATGATGTCGACACTGATGAGTTAAAAATATTTACTTTTGGCACAAGGAGTTTCAATCTAAATGACCAACAATTCTTGGTGAAAGAACACTATTCGAGAGTGTGGTTTCCGAGGATCCTTAGGGTGTGTCATTGGCCTGAAGAAGACCCATGGAGATACTGTCACAACTTCTCCAGGCTCACTGAACTAGTCGGAAGAGTTGTGGAATGGTTAGCAAAGCAGAGAGAAGAAGCATCTCAGAGGGAAGCATCATCCATAGCAGTAGAGGGTAACATACTTGCACGTGACAAAGGAAAGAGAAAGGTTGTTGACAACGCAGAGGCAAAACAAAGCTGCAAGTTCAAAGCAGACCCACTTGTGGACAAAGCAGCTTTGGAGACAGACACGAGGAGGCGACAACACCATAGAAGGAACACGCAAAGTAAGAGAGAGAAATAGAGGATGGAGGAAATAGTAAAGGAGTTGCAAGAGTTGAAGCAGCAACTCCGGGAAGAACAAGATATGTGCAAACAGGAGAAGGAAATGCAACAGGGACAGACATAGTAGTAGGCTCATCATGCACAGATTGATGAAACTACACCCGTACAAGTTGTAGACTCATCTGAGCAGTTGGCACAACACAGACAGGGTGAACAGTCATAGGAGAAGGACTTCGCTCAAAAGATTGAACAGATACTTGAGCAGATGGATACAAATATGGAGCAGCCAGAGTCAAAACAGGATATTGACCTCATGCCTTACAACCAAGAGGTCAACCCATCAGCTTCACCATATCTGGAAGTAGAGAAAGTCCTTAGCGATCAAGGAGATACTAAGATCCTTGAAGAAAATCCAGAAGTAGAGATGCACAACATATCATTTGACGAGTCACAACATAGGGGTGTGTAATCACGCAAAGTGACTACTCTAGATGTCCATGCATCTCTTGCGCAGATTGAAGAATGAGTGATCATATCTGACATGTGCAAGAACCTAACAACATTGGTCGATGATACAAGAGAATATGTCAAAGCCACCAACTCAAGTGTTCGCTTCTTGATAGCATAGAACAAGTGAATGGCTAAGGAGTTACAAATGGCCAAGCATGGAGGAGAACAACTTACAGCATCTGCCAAAGCATAGTTGAAGAGATAAATACTGAATGAGGTATCATCTCTTGAGACAGTCATGCGAATGTTGTATTCCAAATTTTTCATCATGCATAAGTCAGTTGTCCATCTCAATGGTTGGCAGCAACGCTATGCTAGGAGAGCACACATCTTGTCAAATTTGCACATTGTCATCAACCACATGCAAACATGGACAATGAGATACAAGGGAGCCCCATTACACTTGCCCAAGATGATGAAGCCCAAGGCGATAGAGTTGAATCCACGCATTCGGATTCAGATATGGAATTATGAGAAACTCCCGCAGCTCATCACCAATTTACAAGCTTCACATGCACAGGTGTTTAGAAGCATGGATATTGATGCATGTGCTTTCGATCCCATCCATTGGGACACTCACCGAGGCAAAGACAAAGAATCAAGTCCGACTAAAGCTGGACATGTACTTTGATGAGTTGATGCGCATAGCCACTAGCATAGACTTGGTCAACAACGCAGATGCATCAAATATGTTGCTAGTCCAACTGCACTCAAGGTGATGATGCGCATGTTATCACATGAGTTGGATAGAGGATCCAAATCAGTGTACCCGAATGCAATGGAGGCAAGAGTTCGTTTCCAGAAAGATGTTACCACAGAGTGCATGGACACCATCACAGACTACCAAGCTTGGCATCAGTTCACCGCTATCCACCATTGCGAGGATTTCAAAGAGTTGGTCTTCCCATAGTTTTATGAGTCTTAGTGATTTCTTACATGGCTTGCTCGAGTCTATTTTGTCTCACATGGGTACATGTGCATATTGTATGAAACATCTTGTAAAGTGAAAGTCCAAGTGTCGGTAGTTGAATGTAACAACCATAGAGTAGTTGAAGAGTCATGAGGGTAGGTGAACAATCACAAAGGGGAATGTCAAGGGTCACCCCACCCTTTTCTATTTATAGAACCTCATAACTCATTGTAAGGGCTTTTGGGTAGCCAAGCTTCCGATAAGAGTATCTTAAAGAAAGCTTGGAGTGTATTGTAATGAGCCTTGACTTATCCACAAAGCAAAGCTAGTACATCTCTTTGGAGGAGTAGGCAATAGTGACTGTAAAGTTCCATATCGAGACTAGTGGTTGGTCATGGTTGTACTATATGATTGCAACTTTCACTTCTTAATATAACAGAGCCAACACGTTTGATGCATGTGTTGTTATTATATTTAAGTTATCTTTGTTACTCTAATGATATATGTAGTTGTTTGCTTACGCATGTATATATAGACCCTTTCTGTATATGTATATATGAATCTTACTAAGATGTGTTGTTGGTTTAACCATCACTTTGGATTGTTGGTTCACCTATCTTCTAGTTCATGATGCATCTTTTCTCGTGTGTTGCCTTCCAAGCTGTGTGTTTCCATAGGTTTCCAAGGGGCACACTCACCCCACCTTCTATTTGTTAGGACCATTCATGCACCTTGCTTGGCTTTCTACGCATGACACACCCTTTCTACCAACAAGGACATCTTACTTACCTCTATGTGCAAACGTGGTCAAGGCAATACCGTATGACCCATTGTTGGGACTCCTACACCAAATGGTCTAAGGTCTAGTTGGGACTTCTTACCGGGGAGATCCCCTGACATGTTGGCAGCTCCAGCATGGTCAACACTTAGATTCCCAATCCTCAAAGAATATAAATCCTCTTCCACCACTCTTTCCTTTGATATCTATCCAATCCTCAAAATTTGTCAGTCCAGTTCTTATCTTGGATTCTCTATGCTCAAGGAATATCAATCTCAGATGCTTATCAAATCCTCTATTCTCCTTCCTAGTAACTTCACTAAGACTTATTTCCATTAGTCCTGGTATTGTGCATGACACATGGAAAATATGATGTTTAGCATCACTCCTCCTCATCTAGAGAGGAGATCCTTATTCCCTCCTGATCAGGGAATTGATCGTAGCTCCTTTTCATACATTCAAGGAGACCTCTTACTCCCTCTCAAACATAGAGGTCTTATTACTTCGTTTAATTTGAAGTCATAACCAAAATCTCTTTATATTGTCTTCATAAATACATCAACTATTATTTCTTCATGGATATATTCAAGTAGTAGTTGTATGGCTCCTCCTCTTCTTTTCATCTTCAACAATTTGATCTTTCATATTCCTGATTGTAATGGAGAAAAACTATGACAGGATTTACGCCATCAAATTTTCATATCACTTTCCTCTAGTCATCTTAAACAAAGGAATTATATTTAGCCAATAAAACTATATCCTAGTCATAGCTCCCTTTAAACATCAAAGCGATCTTCGAAAACATGAACATCGGGTTATCTCTTTGTAATGCTACCTCTTAATCCCAAGATGATGTAAACATATTAAGCACAAAACTCTTCAAGGATTACCCAAACCATCCACTCAATCCATGCATTCATTGAATTGAGTTCAAAGCCAACATTTATAGATATAGTTTCCTTAACTTCCATTATGCATTTCTGCAATATCCTCCCAAGTAACAAAAACATATATCAACTAGATAACCAAAACCAAGACATCAATATTGAAAGTACCTTAATAATATGGCCTCTTCGAATTCTTCTTACTTCTAAGATCAACATCCTTTTGCATGGCCTATCTTCATCTTTTACCAAAGATCCTTCTCCATGCTAATCACTTGTACTCAAAGTGCCCATGAAATAGATTGACCAACAAGCTACAATTACATCATTTTAGAGTTGTCATTATCAACTCTCTTTGTTTCTTTACGAAACTCTATTTGATGTTTACCAATATCATCACATCTAAGTCAAGTCATCTTGTGGAATATTCTTGATCCTTAATCGTTCCAAAGTAATCCAAACTCCTTTTTCCAAGTGTCGAGTAATTACATGGAAGCCTTATGATGATCACTTTATCAAGCATATTCGTATTACCAATTATTTTTTGCAAGATTCTTGTAGACATGAATTCTACCTTTTTCGTAAAGAGTAATTGAATACACGCATATCGTTGACCATCTAGCCATCCTTGTTTTGAATGAGCTTTCTTCATTCCTTCTCAAAGATAAGTTTCCCTTAAGAGGAGAAAGAATTTAATTTTGCCTCTCAAACTACAACTTGACCATCATCATCCCTTCATCCTTCAATACTATTTTTTCCATGTTAGATGGTATATATACCATTCATGTCATGATGCTTCTAAGTTAAAGAAGCTTCTTTAAATGATGGTTCTTATAGTAGGATCTTGATGATCCTATCTACAAAATGACTACCTTTAACACTATGTTAGAAAATACTTGGATGAAATATTGATCTAGATTGGATAATTGTATGTTTGTCATCCATCTTTATGTTTTTAGAGTGGAAATAATGGATGAATCACCTCACAATATTGTTTTTACCGGTGTGACCCAATTTCACAAAACAAGGTTTGAAACCTTTTTGGAGTGTTATGAGGCATCAAATGATGTTTTTTTGGGGTAAAAATTTGTTGCTTTAGCGTGCACCTTTTCATGATATTCTACACACGGATAACTTTCCAATGGTGCAAGAAGCACATCAATCATAGTTCATATGCAAAATTTATGCCACTCAGAAGTTGACCTTCCTTTTTTCACCACCATAATTCAGGAGGATGCCACGTTAGCCCAATTATTCATGGAAAAGGGGCTATCCACATGATTATAATGTATAAGACTGTAGAAGAGTCAATATTGTAACTTTGGTTAAGAGTTGAGACATTCAAATCTAAATATTAGTAGGCTATCAGGTTGTGTTATAATTGAGCGACTAAGAGGAAAAGGGATTCCATTATTTCGAGTGAATTTGTTCCATAACTAAGCAAAAATAGCCAAAAGGGATAGGAGGTAGAGAAAAAAGAGATGATTTGTGCACTATAGTAGTCCATGAGCCATATGGTCATAATTATTTGTACTCACAACCTTTTTTCTAGACAGAGAAAGAGAGTGGAGCAACCTCACCTTATAGCTGGTTTTTTCTCTTGAAAGGGTTTCTGAGAGCAAATTTTGTCTCTTATGTGTGTGAGAGAGATATTTTATCTTGTCTTTCTCTATTTTTTGCATGATTTTCATTTGCATGCATGCATTATTAATAGTATATCTACAATTTAGAAACCTAAGAAAACTGTAATAGTGTAGAATTTCATATTTTAATATAATATTATCATATATGTTGTGACAAATTGTCGAGTGGAATATCCACGACAATTTATCAATCAATTATGATGTAAAAGATGGTCCAAATCTTCTCACTGTTGTTAGATAGATGACATTTTCCAAAGCAACTTTATCATGTAGACTCTAATTTCTCTACTATCATATGTTTTCTTCTATAATGCCATTCTCCGTTCCATGATGCTACAAAAATCAAAACTCTTTTAGAGAATGCAATAGTGCATGTTATATTAACTATTCTTTTCTAATAAAAGAAATACAAATTGTACATAAACTTGATATAGATGGACATCCCTTCAATAGTATAGATCATTGGGATCCTCACCTTTCGGCTTCTTCTCAGGTTCTTCCTTTTCTTCAGTTGTGTAAGCTCCACTCCTTTCATTCCTTTTGTTGTTTTTTCTTGTTTTGTGGATTGTTTGGACAATCCCTCTTAAAATTTCCATACTCATTGCATCCAAAGCATTGAATCTTGGGCATATCTTGTTTTCCTTTGGACTTCCAAACTTACCTTTCTTCTTCTTGGATTTTACAAGAAAGGCTTGAGATTTTTCATTTGATTCAATATCATAATTTGCCTTTATCCTTGTTTCTTCCAAGATACAGTGAACCCATAATTCATCAAAAGGAGTAGTATCCTTTCTTTAGTAGAAACTATTTTTAAAAATGCTCCATTTAGGTGGCAAGGTATTTAACACACAAGTAGTAATTTTTGAATCAGAAATGACTTCCCCAAGTACTTGAAACTAGTCCCTTAATTGTGATATCTTCATAAGATATGAAGCCATATCTTCATTCTTTGACGTCCTTGTTTTATATAGTTGATTTCTCATGATATTTCTGACCTAATGTACTTATAGAGTACAATTTCACCAACTTATCATAGATAACTTTAGAAATCTTCAAATCAGAAAAAAAGGGAACAAGATGTCCCTTTATGGATTAAATAAGATTCTTGTGTGCCCTCACCTCTCCCTTCTTATATTTTTCCAATTATTGAGCCTTCTCTTTGTATGGTTGAGTACCTTCACCAAGAACATATTCCATGACTTCATTTTATGTGAGCACCAAATCAATCTTTGAATCTTCCATACTATAAATTTAGTTGATCCAACGTGTTTGTTTCTTTCCTTGCAAAATGTAGCCATTTGTTCTATATATTTAGACAGGAAAGACAATATGATACTTACTTTTCAACAAAAATACCTTCTTGACTATGTCTTCAACTATCTTGATACCTTCAAGAATCTCCAGGATACTTCAAAGATGCCTTAGAGTGATGACTTTGAGGATGTCTTCAAAAATGTTCAAGCTCCTCTAAGGAGTGGATGATGTATCCAAGATTTTTTTATGATTCCTACAAATATGTCTTCCAACTAGCCTTTAAATTAATAGGTTTCCAAGAGAGAGATCAATATTAAACCTTCCTTAAGTTGTTCCTTCAAAAAACAAAGAGTCTTCAAGAGAGAAAGACAGTATCTCTCCTTCCTTTAAGGAGAGATTGATCCTTCTTAAGATGAGGCCTTCAATGAGAGCTATATGTAGTAGTATTCCTTATTAGGTAAATAGGTCTTCTTCCTTAGGCCTTTCCTTGTGTCTTTTTTGCAAATGTTTCCCTTTGTTAAGCACCCTTCTCTTATGCCAACAAGAAGATATTCAAGTTTTCTTCTCATCACCTTAGCTCTAGTACCATGTTGGAGAATAAAGTATGGAAGCTATTTAAAAAATTATCCTTATCCTTAATAATTTCTTGTGAACTTTAGTTAGCTTCTTATTTTTATTTATTAGATTCTCTTCATTAAACAATTATCAACATCATAAACCATGAAGATCATAAAAGATAGTGGACACAAAATATAGGCTCCAAGCCAGGGAAAACCCAGAAATATTCTCTTCTCTTCTTATCGAGTCAGTTCAAATGAGAAATTCCAAGACCCAAAGACCAAAGTCAAAGCCTCCTCCAAGCACCAATTCAACCCTCCAAATGATATTCTTTAATAAAATACAAGGTCTACCAAAGTCAATGAAAGTCAACTCCTTCAAGGTCTGCTCCAAAGAAGGTTTTCACCCTCACTTTAGATCTGCAACTTCGACTTACAACTCTCGACCCTGTAATAACTAGAAAATCCCTAGACTCTCGAACGTGTGGGATAAAATAGGTAGAAAGTATATCTCCTTCCTTCTCTTGGTCTTCTTTCCTATCTTCTAGCCTTTTGCTCTTCTTGTCTTCATTTTCTTACTTAATATCAAATTGCAAAAACATGTCCAAATGAATTGAAGTTGCTTCCTTTATATAGCCTTCTTATGAGGTCAAATTAGCTCAAATTGGGCCAACCTCCTCTGGTAGGGACGAATTTCGCCTTGGAGGTCAAATTTGACTTTCTAGACAAAAATAATATATGTTTCATGTTACAACTTGCCCAATAGGGTCTTCTAGAAATGATAAAGACTCTCTTGACTCAAGCAAAATATTCTTTTTGAATTGATAAACCCTATGAGCATGAAATGCATGCTTGACCTAGATGACCAACAAAATGAAGCATGAAACCCATGCTTAAAAATAATAGTTTTCTTTCTTTTTTTCTTGTAACAAAATATATACATAAAGACATGAGTATAATGATAATTATGAAGACCTAAAATAGTTACATTTTCCAATAGAGGAGAGCTCAAGATAAATCTTACAAATATGGTAGCCATCATGAAGTTGATGGTGCCTATAAATGTCTTTGAGGTTAGGAATTTTTTTAAGGTATCAAAAACTCAATAAAATTCATAGCTTAATTTTCAACAATAGTTGCACCACTCCATGGTATAAAAATGAATGACAAAATTTTATTGTGGGGAAAGGGCCATCAAAATTCTTTTGCAGAGTTGAAATGAAAATGAAAATTAGTTAAGCATCAGTTCTCACATTACCAAACTTGCAGAAGTCATTCAAAGTGGTGACAAATACAAGTGGGTATGCCATGGGAACAATCTTGATGTTGACTGCCTCCAACGTATATCATGAGGTAGTCCACAACTACCCTACCTATGACAAGGATCTCTATGCCTTGGTACAATTTGTAAAAAAATGGAAACATTATCTGATAGAAAAAGAGACTATCAACCACACAAATTACTAGTTACTATGGTACTTGCAGCCCTGAAGTAAGCTACAATAGACCAAACAATACAAGTGGATGGAGTCCTTACAATAGTTTTATTTAGTTATCATGTATAATAAAGGCAACACAAACAAGTTAGATGACATGATTTCTAGACCAGCCACATAAAAAATTGCAGCTTTGGGAACTATGATGCACATGGATGCTTTCACCAATGATGTATATAGAGAGGCATATATATCATATGAGGACTTTGAGGAGGTGTTTCAATAGCTACAAGGCTAGAATCATGCAAACTTTGGTGACAACATATATGGCTATCATCTCTAGAATGGATTACTCTATAGGCTAGATAAGATCTACATTCCTAAAGGTGAGTGATTGTAGTTTATTAGAGAAACCCATACCTTCAAGGTTGTAAGGAATTTTGATAGTGGGAAGATATTTTCCAAGTTACAGAGGTGTTTATTGGCCTACAATACAAGAAAATGTAGCAAGGTTAATTAGAGGATGTATACTTTGTTGTACCAGCAAGCCTATTAACAAAAAGTAGGGTCTATACCATCCTTGTACCCACTCATTCTTGGGAAAGCATTTCCATGATTTTTGTGGGAGGTTACCAACTACCAGGAAGAGACATAACTACTTGTTTGTTGTAGTTGACAAAGATATTCATTCTCATGCCCTATAAAAACATCATAAGAGGGAAAAAGCAACAAACTTATTCTTAAACAAGCCTAGTTGCACTTCAAGATACAAGGACATAACTAGCTCTTCATGGTAGTGGACAAGTTTAATAAGATATGCATTCATACGCCTTGTAAAAACGCTATAAGAGGGAAAGAAGAAGCAAAATTGTTCTTTGAATAGGCCTGAGTGCACTTTGGGATCCCAAGGAACATCATTTCAGATAGGGACAATAGATTTCTAAATTCATTTTGGACTAGAATGAGGGAGAACATAAACATGAATTTAAAAAGATTTACAACATTGCATATATAGATAAATGAGAAAATAGATGTAGTCGACAAGAATTTGGTGCAAATTTTGAGGGGTTACAGTCAGAAGCATCCAAATACTTGGGATGAAAATATGGTATATATATAACACTCTTATAGCAAAGCACTCCACTCTTCTACTGGTAAGTCCCCATTCGAAACTTGTTTTGGATATTTTCCACCTTCACATTTGGATGTTGTATGTTGATAACAAGGAGTGAGGAAGGATATCATAAAAGAAGCATTAAAAGAAGAAAAAATTATCGAGAAGATTAGGTTGATCCATTTCAAGTACCAAACACATTGAAGAAGTTGTAGGAAAAGTACAAGGCTAGGCATGATCAACACAAAAATAAAGAAGTCATTAAAAATGTGATGCGAAGAATGGTTGGTCCTTTTGAGATACTTGAAAAGGTGGGAGGTAATGCCTAAAGGCTCATCCTACCCCCATACATATTCATTTACTTAGTGGTGAATGTTGAGAATATCAAACTTTATGAGCCTTCCATGTTGGATTAGGAGGATGAGTAGGTCCTACCTTCTATAAAGAACTTAACACCAAATGCTTAGGCAAATTTGGTAGAGGGCACAATTTTTTTGAAGAAGTCCAAAACCACAAGACATGGATAGAATGACCTTTGGTATTTTGGGTTGATAGGATAATTTCTTGGCAAGGAAAAATGATACTTCAGGGAGAAGGTAGAAGACAAAATTTCCCACTTCATTCAATAAAATCTTTTGGGGACCAAAATCCTCACAAAACAGGGATGTGTGATTTGGATTGGATAATTATGTTGTTTTTAATCTATATTGATGCTTTCAAAGTGGAAACTTTGGAGAAATCAAATTACAATGTCAGTTTTATTGGTGGGCCCTAGTCCGGAGAATAGGGATTTGGAACCTTCTAGATCCATTTTGAGGCTTTAAATGACATTTTTTGGGTTCAAAACTTTCCCACATAAGTCTAGGTCATGTGAAATTCTTCTATACTTCAATAATTTTCCAATGGTTCCATAATCACCTTAATTATATTTTGTATGCAAAGGTTATGTCTCCTACAAGTTGACCTATTGTGATTGACCACCATGATTTGAGAGGATGCCATGCTAGCCCCCGTTATTCATGAAAAAGGGGATAGCTATGTGTGGGATCTGAAGAATATCTATAAGGGTCAAAGTTGTGGCTCTAATTGAGACCCAAAGGAGTCAAAACTAACCCTTAGTTGGTTATCGGTGTTAAAACAAGGCCAATATGAGGAGAAGGGGTTTTATTTTGTTCAATTGTATCTAGTTCCATAGTAGAACAAAGCAACTCAGAGTGGGAATTAGAGAGCATAAGGGATGGGGTTAGTGTTTTATAACAATCTCAAAGGCCACATGTCTTAGGTGACTCCATAGAGAATTCCCTCTCCTTTGTACTTGTCTCATTTCCATTCCAGAGAAAAGAGAGCAAAACAACTTCACCTTCCAACTGGGTTTTCTCATATAAGGGTTTCATGGAGAAAACCCTTTTGTTCATTTTTTGTGTGTGATTGTATTTTTTATTCTCTATTTTATGCATTTTATCTGTTACATGCATAAGAAAAAACATAATATTTAACAAATATGGAATCTAAAGGAATTTGGCCCTCATAGAATAGGTTTTATTTTATTTTATCAAATTTCTTGTGACGAAATGTCTAGTGCAATATCCATAATAGTTTATGGATCATTTGAATTAACTATTTATATCATTATGCAAGCCTTCTACAGGCACCATGACTTCAATTTTCCCTTAACATTCACTTTGGCCATTTATATCAAGAAAACCTCTTGCAATGGCTCGACCATTTAAAAACCCAATTTTAATTGAATTAAATTGTCAAACTCTCCTTACATACAAGTATTCCTTCATTTTACAAATAATGGCATTGACTTAATTGAGCTGAACACCTTATATCATAATAGAAAAAGTTGTCGTAAATGGACTCCTATACATGAAAAGTGTAAATATATAATTACAAATTTGTAAAATAAACATGAAATTACAAAATAAATTAATTATCTATTAATTTTGTATTATTTTATTTATCTTCAAATTTCTTAATGTTTTTAACTTTTGAAATCTATTTCATTGTCATTGGCTTCTTCACAACATTTCATCAAATTGGTTGTACTGTTTTTTTTATTTTTTATAATTGTCTATTTTTTCAAATTCATATTTTTTCCATTAAAGATATTCTATTTAAATAATATTTTGATAAAGTCTAATCTCATTTGACTTCAACCATAGTGGATGTGAGATCCATTGTTTGATGCATTGTTTTTAGATACCTAATGTATAGGTACGTATGTATGTAATTTATAGGCATGAGGTTTATGATGTCCCAATTAAGGGAAGTAATAAACTATTTATTTATGGAAAGTGACATTTAATGTGGGAAAAAATATTTTGTTAGGTTTTGATGACATTTAATGCAACACATATTAATAAGGTATTTTGGTTGTCAATTATATATTACATAGAAAGTAATGATATTTTTGTTCTTTGAATGTTATTAATTAAACATGAATATACAATAGTGAGAACTGTGAAATACAGATAAATACATCTAATTAATGCTTCACTCAAAATCACTAGCTATTATATAGGTAATCATGCTTTGATTTCTTTATAAATTGTATTCTAGTAAGCACCCCATATTATAGAAATCTAAATACCTAGTAAGTGAAACTTCTATTTGTGATATTCCTAGATCCCTTGCTTTTACTCTAGATGGACTAGAGGCATATGGTAGTGCTCTCATTATAATGTTCGATTTCCATAATCCTTTGCCTTTGATGCTTCTTCTATTGTATAAATTACATAATGCGTGATCCCTAATGGTGTAAATCATGTAATGCATGATCTATAAGGTAGGTGCTTGCAATGTCACTACTATTCATCTTCTTGATGCAAAGAAACTAGAGTTATTATATGATATTGTTATTCACTTTATCCTACACTATAAAATTATTGCTATTATGCTAAAAATGATAAAAAATTTCCATATGAACAATAATTTTCAATAAAGCTTGTGGATAGATACACATTCATGAGCTCAAATTTCAACATTTTTTTCTCACACTAAGGAGTTGTACTCCCACATTTTTCTCTTAAAAAGTCTAGAAATTGGTAATGTGTTTAAGGTTTGTATTTGTATTGCCATGCAACCAACTCTATGAGGAAGCAAAAATTGGAGTTTAAAGAAAATCAAAGATATGCACAAATAGGTTGATCTAGCCCAAGCCTTGGCTAATAGGCTGCCATGATTTTAGTGATGATGGAGGTGTGAACATGTTTTTATAAGCCTTAGCTACAATTATAATTGTGGACTCGATACCATAAGAAAGATGTTTAGTGGAGAACTTGGCTCCAAACACAATTTTTTTCATATACAAGTATTTTAATCTAGTTGCATTTAACTTGGCGAGGCAAAAGTTTTCTTTTGAGGGGACTAAAGTTGCCTATTGTATTTCTAGCAATATGCTACAACATATTTTGTTTTTTTACAACTATGTAGCAATGTTGGGTCCCCATCCAACTCTCATCAACAGGTATGTTGCATGAGCTTTAATGCATGATTAGACATAAACAATAAATGTATCACGTTGTAAGGAAAATATACCTCAATAGTTTTTATTTTCTCTCTTCTAAATATAAACATATTAAATTTCGTCAATAATTGTGATCCAAAATGATCTTGATGCAGAATTTATACAAAAAAGATGGCAAACACAATATGAAGGGTAATAGAGATTCTTATATTTTTTTATATTTTTTAAGAACAAAACCTATAATCTTGAATGGAACATGTCAAACCAAAATGTTTATGGGGAAAACTTTCAAATAATAACCATTGACAAGTTAATGCAACACAACAACAAATAAATAAATCAAAGAAAGCTTAGTAGTGTTGCCTTGTTAGTCTCTCATCGACAACTTACACCATTCTGACAATAACTATGAAACCACTTTAGGAGTTGATTGCTTATGGTTTATAATTTCGGTTATTAAAGAAAATGGCTAATCAATTAGGATTTCAAAATAATATGAATTATCTCACCCTTAAATGTAATGACACTTAGGGGGTGAAATTACATACAAAATAGATTGTGAACCTAGATGATTTGAGGTTGGGAAAATTTTAGGGGCTAATATTCTCAAGTGGGTTAATTTTCCATGCTTTTCTCAACAACAAAAAAGATACTATATAAAATTACTAGAAATTTGGATAGCTTTATAGAAATATTGCCAAACATTTTATAAACTGCATATCATGGACTAGAGATTCGCCAAAATTTCTAAACTTTAAGATAAATTCTCATCCTTAAAATTTTCCTTGATTTCAGGGATGAAATGGGTGCATAGAATTAAAGAAATTTGGATAGTTTTATAGAAATATTGCCAAGCACTTTATAAACTGCATATTATGAACTAGAAAGATTCACCAAGATTTCTAAACTTTAAATAAATTTCCATCCTTAAAATTTTCCTTGATTCTAGAAATAAAATAGATGTATAGAATTAAAGTTAAAGAGAAATAACAATATCACACACAAAAAGTTTGTAAAGAACACCAATTAAGAAATAAAGCAATTGATATAAAAAATAGAAAACAAAATGATTAAAAACATACTATGAAATAATTAAAACATGGTAAAGATTATAATAATAATACATTGATAAAAAATGAAAAAACTTAATTTAAATTATTTTAATATAAATAAATGATACAAAATTACCTTTCACAATTTTGATTTTTGAATTTTAAAAACTATTATATTCAAAATATAAATTAACCATATATTAAAAAAAACAAAAATAATAATATAATAACATTTCAATATGATATTAAAATAACATTAATCTTTATTCTATAAATAAAGAAACAATTATATAGATTTTTACATCCTTGTAAATGATTTTATTTTTATATCATCCTAAGTCATTATGTTTACATCATTGTAAACATTTTATTTTTATATCATCATAAACAATCGAGAAAGACTTGTTTTCATCTCATTATTCTCCCAAGTGAGTCTTCGCCACCACTCAAACTCTCCATTAATTTGCTTCAAGCTAGATAGTTTCTCCATTCCCTTCGGCAATGTCTTCAACAAAGGGCAATCAATGAATTCCACGATTTGGAGTTTAGATAGTGTACTTTCATTCCACCCATCAGATCCAGCTATATTCTCTAACTTGTTTAGTTCATCCAATGTTAAAGACTCTAACATTGGATAACTGCCACTGCCAATGTCCAGCTCCATCAACTGATTGCACATGGTAATTTGTAGTTCTTTTAATTTAGGCAGCTTCATTCCCTTTGGAAACCTTTGCAATAATGGACAATTGATAATTACCAATAATTGAAGTCGGGACATTGTTCCTTCATTCCACTCACCAGATGGCCCTGCAACTAGGGATTTTAACTTGAGCAAGTTTCTTAAAACTAATTTTTCTAACATGGGAAAAGAGTTACCTGCACTTTCACTATTGGTCTCCTCCAAGGCAGAGTCACCTGCAGTTTCACTTTTGGTCTCCTCCAAGGTAGGAAGAGCCTCCAATTGGTAACATGAGCGCAAAAGTAACACTCTGATATTTTGTAACTTACAAATACTGTTGGGTAGAGTTGCCTGCTGATAATTAATGAGATGAAAATCCTGCAATTTCTTCATATTCCCTATGTTTTGGAGAATACCACGCTCAGGGGCTGCACCATCTCTATCTGCACCTGCATCAGCATCATTGTCACATTCTAATGTTAAGCTTCTCATCTCATCCATTATACCCAGTGCAGTTTCTGATTTCACCACCGTTGTCAGCTCCATGAGACTGGAGAGCTTTGAGAGATCTTCCACACTCATTGCACAAGTAGACTCCACTAATGGCAAAATGAGAGTGTTCAATGAAGTGAGCTGAGAAATATTTTCCGGAATCTTCTTGAGACTAAAGCATGCATCCAGCTTGAGATGCTTTAGATTCTGAAGACCTCCTATTTTATTCGGCAGTGCATCCAATTCTATACAAGAATTAAGATTCAAAACTTGAAGACTAGATAGATTACAAAAGTTCTCAGGCAATGATTTTATTGGAGTGTATGACAAATCCAAACCTTTAAGTGACAGGACACTACAGAGGCTGTCAGGAAATTCAGCAAGCTTGGAGCAGTTAGACAAGTTGAGAAACTGAAGCTGTTGAAGTTGCTTCAAGGTTGGCAATCCTTTTATTGGAGTGGATGACAAATCCAAAACCTGGAGAGACTGGGTATTGTTGAACAATTCTTCTGGAATCTTTTCCAAACGAATATTGGAGGTTAAAACCAAACTCCTCAGTCCTGAACATCTCAAATCATTTGGGAGATCACGAATAGCATTATAGCCCACCGATATTCGTCTGCAATCCCTGGAAACAGTCGGAAAGTTCTGCAACTGTTGACCTGCTGCAAATAAGCATTGTTCCTCCTTTTGGCCTATGTCAACTGCCATCTCACGAAAAGCTTCATGAATCTTTAAATACTCGACACTGTGATAGTCATCATCAACAATATACTCCTCACGCTCCACCAAGCACCTGCTTACCAGTTCATCAATGCATTGCCGCCCAGCATCCATAGAATAAGGTGTCCCTGGCTTGTTGAGATCCGCGTCCCACATCTGCACCAGCGTCTCCACAGCAATTTCTTTATCTTCCAGAAATGCTGCACAATTTAGAAAAAAAACCTTACGGGATTCTGACAATTCATTGTAAGTCCATCTTAACACCTGATGAGATTTGTTGGGACGGAAGCATCTCCCTTTCTCATCAAATTTAAAGCATGGCTCCACTCATTCTCATTGTTTTTAAACTTCATCGCTCCAGCAACTGCATTTATGGCCAACGGCAAGCCTCTGCAATCCGAGGCAATATCCTTTATAATATCATTCTCAGGTTCAATTCCATTTTTAAAAGCTCCTTTTTTAAACAAGTCCCGGCCTTCATCTGAGGACAAGGGTTTTATCTCCAGCAAGCAATCCTTTGCTCCCATCTTTTCAATCATCTTTTCAATCACTTCTTTGCTGCGGCTGGAGACTAAGAGTTTGCTACCAGTATTATCCCCAATTCTGACGCCCACTTCATTAAGATCTATTTCCTTCCGAATGTTGTCCAATATAAGAAGCAATTTCTTTCTTTCTAGAGATGCACTCAATTTCATCTTTTTCGTCTCAGCATTATCATTTTCCTCCATACTTATATTCAGAGCCTCCGCAATGGAAGTCTGCAACTGTTCAATTTCAAAGTTCCCACAAACTGTAAACCAAATGACGAGATCAAAGAAACGACTGACCTCTTTCTTGTAGGAATTGTAGATGATTTTGAGCAAGGATGTCTTACCCACACCCCCTTCACCATATACACCGATTACACGAGCTTCGCGACCAGCTCCCTCCAACCAACCCTGCAGCTTCTTCCGGGCAGATTCAATGCCCGCCCCCACGAATCCGGATTCAGGCACAGGTTGAAGAAGGCGCTGTGCTCGAGGAGCGGCTGAGCACACAATCTGCTCTGCAGTGGAGGACATCGAAAAAACCATTTCAAGCTCTTGCGACAGGGCATCGAATCTTACTTTCCAAATTCTGATTTTCGCGGGGAGGTCAGAATTGCAGAAAAGGAGGCCACACCCTCGCTCTTGCTGTTTCTTGGCTGCAGCGAACAGAGTCTTGGCTTCTGTAAGGGCATCCCTGATCCTTCCCAGACATCTTTCCACAGGGTCGGGGAGCCTCCTTTGCCGAGATTGGAACTGGTTGTTAATAAGGGCTAACAAGCCTTTCACACTGCTAAAGTCAGTCTTGAGAACATGCTGGTTTCCTTCTAGCTCACTAACTTCGTCCAGCAGGCGAAATGCGGTTCCAATATCCTCCGCCATTATGAGCTGATAGCAGAGCGAGCGAGAGAGAAAAAGTCCGGGGATTTAGTTGGAACGTTGAAACGAAGTAGTTGGCTGGAAAATATGGGAGGCCAAAACTGAAGGGCGATGACAAAGAGATTGGATCCGATGAATGTGATGACTCTGTCAGTGAATGAATATAGATATATCAAACGAGGAAGGCCTCTGTTTGAAGCAGAGCATCCTATTGTTCCGTAACTTCATCCGGGAGAAAGGAATAAAAATAGAACAACTTGTTCTACGGCTTTAAGCTTGATATCAGAACCTGGTGAATAAACAAAAGAAGATAAGAATAAGAATAAAGTGTCGAATAATTTTTGGCTTTATTTTTAATTTAATTATGATTTTACCGGTTTTGTCACAGTTGCCTGTACAATCAATCATGGATGCTATATCAGTTGTTTCAGAGTCCATAAATACCTTATTCCACAGATGGGCATAAAAGATTAAATTTGTGACTAATAAATCGAAAAGGAGAAAAGTTGACTTGTATGTATTAATTTGAAGATTTACTT
>APFE030718387.1:0-36200 GCA_000404065.3 Pinus taeda | reverse complement strand
TATAGATCTAATTTTTTTTAATATTATTATTGGTAAATATAATCTGGTGTAAGATTATAAATTTTTAATACGGGTTGTTGTTGGAATTTTTTTGTCTAAGAAAAATATAAGTATACCTAGGTTTATGTCACACTTCCAAAAATGTTGTTAAAGTCTATATTTTATATTAGGGTTTGAAGCAAATTGTGAATTTGAGAATTCAAGAGGCGATTGTTTTTTGCGATTTTTGAATATCTCTTTTTTCATATATAAAATTAAGTCAAAATTTTAAGTGGATTTATCACAATTTAGCCACAAGAAGAAATGTCTTCATATTCTTAGATCTTAGATCAAACAACTCTGAGGTTGATCATATGAGTAATTTGGGGTCAAAGCTAAATCAATGTGAACTTTGGTGGCAAGCATAAAAGGGCTATATCTCCCTTCTTTAGTGGTTAAAGTAGAGGAATAATCCTCATGGTTTTAAATAACATTTTGATCTTGTGTAAATTTTGGTTTTTGTTAAGTCAGTGTTAGTTATTATACAAGTAGAATACTATAAATATTGTATTATTTTGTTTAAAAATTTCAATGTCAAACTTTTGTATATGGTGGTTGATACATACTTCATTCGAATTATATCCACTAGTTTCAACTTATATAAATCATGTATTTAAACTAAACTTTAGTTTAATATCTTTTAATGTAATAATCATTCTTATGGTTTAAAAAATAAATAAATTTCAACTTATATAAATCATGTATTTAAACTAAACTTTAGTTTAATATCTTTTAATGTAATAATCATTCTTATGGTTTAAAAAAATAAATAAATTATAACTTTTTATGAACTAAGTGATATTTTTGAATGTATAAATAAATAATTTTATTAAAAAAAATTAAAATACTTAAATGAATAGAATATATAGATTACAAAATTTAATGAAAAAAAAAAAATCCTAAAAGTAAAAACAAAAAACAAAAAAAATATATTATATAAATAAAAATAATTTATAAAATTAAATAATATTTAAATATATACAAAAAATTAATATTATTAAAGAATTTTACAATAAATTTTTAAAATAATTTAATTATATAATTAACTAATCATGATTAATAAATAATAATTAATATTGTTACTTGTTTTTGTTTGCCCTTACATGCAATCTTTTTCGTCTATGGCTGTTTTCCTTGATAGAGGAAGCCCGGAAAAAGAAGAATGATGTTGATTCCCGTTATCAAACAAGAGAAACCATGGCTGCATTATTTGAAAATATGGACTGTTATCTCCTCTTATGAAGAGGCCAAGCTCACTGTCTGAACAGTGTTTTGCAGGCTTACATCAACGAATTGTAGAATGTATATGTAACTTTTTATAGTAATAAAAAATTCGTTTTTTTCTCAGGAAAAAATAAATAAATATAATTAATATACACCAACAAACCTATATAACTTCCAATTATATTTAGATTCCTATATAACTTCCCATTATATTTACGCCTATATAACTGGATATTTAGATTCTTATATAACTTCCCATTATATTTACGCCTATATAACTTCCAATTA
This sequence comes from Pinus taeda, assembly GCA_000404065.3. Taxonomy (NCBI): domain Eukaryota; kingdom Viridiplantae; phylum Streptophyta; class Pinopsida; order Pinales; family Pinaceae; genus Pinus; species Pinus taeda. Next base: position 34,649 of record APFE030718387.1, on the reverse strand, counting down.
TATTTAGATTTCTATCTAACTTCCCATTATATTTACTTCTATATAAAGATTCCTATATAATTTCCCATTATATTGGTAAGGCGTTCCCATTTGAAATGAACTCTTATATGATCCCGATCTCGGTGTCATGGTTAAGTACCATTAGATTTAGTATTACACGATTAAAAAATTTGCTGTCATTGATCTCATAACTGACTTATCTCATAAGTGACTCTTGCGGGTCAACTGACTGTTTCTAGTAATCAGAATGTCTGTAGCCAGAATTTACCTGTGTTTGAAGCTGCCAGCAGGCCTAGTAATCAGAATGTCTGTAGCAAGAATTTACCTGTGTTTGAAGCTGCCAGCAGGCAAGAGTTGGCGAGGTTGTCGAATTTGCAGATCTCGGCACCACGGAGTCCAGATGCAAATGAACTGTTGGTGAAGCGAAGGGGCTAGGGTTTCGTTACCCTAACAAACTCTCAGCAGCCCGAGCTCGGCACCGCGTAGTCCAGACGCAAATGAACTGCTGGTGTAGAGAATTTATTGTATATCTATCTTCAAGGGGAAATTACATTGGTCCATTTCAAAAATATCAGCCAAACTTCCTAGGTTAGCTATGCCCAATTTTTACTACGCTCTCAAGGATATTGTACTTGAAGTTGCAAAGAAGAAGGAATGTTGAGTAATGTGTTAGATGCCCCCTGCCTAATGTAGAGAATTTATAGTATATCTATCTTCAAGGGGAAATTACATTGGTCCATTTCATAAATATCAGCTGAACTTCCTAAGTTACCTATGCCCAATTTTTACTATGCTCTCAAGGATACTGTACTTGAAGTTGCAAAGAAGAAAGAAGGATTAACTTGCTCCATTCACTTTCAACACACATATTTGGCTTCTCTGCTTGGAGATTGGTAAACTGTGTATAAATGGAAACAATATGAGCAATGTTGAGTAATGTGTTAGATGCCCTCCTACTTAATGTAGAGATTTTATAGTGTATCTATCTTCAAGGGGAAATTACATTGATCCATTTCATAAATATCAGCCGAACTTCCTAGGTTATCTATGCCCAATTTTTACTACACTCTAAAGGATATTGTATTTGAAGTTGCAAAGAAGAAAGAAGGATTAACTTGCTCCATTCGCTTTCGACACACATAGGCCCTATTTTTACTACACTCTCAAGGATATTGTATTTGAAGTTGCAAAAAAGAAAGAAGGATTAACTTGCTTCATTCACTTTCGGCACACATATTTGGCTTCTCTGCTTGGAGATTGGTGAATGTGTTTAGGCAAACTGTGTATAAATGGAGACGTGTATAAATGGAAACGCCTCTAGAGATTACTCACAAAGAAAATTGATCTAGAACCATTACCATATGAGGGTAAGGGTTCAGTCTGGCTCAGATTATGAAAGACAAAAGAAGACTATGAAAGACAAAGGAGGTCTGGTTTGGGATGCAATTATTAATGAATATAAACTCTTAGAATTGTCAATGAAAATAAACCTCTTAGATTGAGCACTTAGGAAGAAAGTTGTCGGTGCCTCTTTTTTAGTAGATTGTTTGATTGTATTATATTTAACATTAACATTTATTTTTCACTTAAATTCGGCTATAGTTAGATCATGTAACATATCACATCCTTTTTCATCTATGCTCTTCTTCCATATGCGCTACCAACTTACGATGTTTCCTTTGCAACATCTGGTGCAAATGCTAGTTAGATTCCTAATTGAAAAGAATCTTAAAAGAGCTAGCTTATACGAACAAGAATATAGAAGGCTTCCTTTGCAACATCTGGCGCAAATGCTAGTTAGATTCCTAATTGAAAATAATCTTAAAAGAGACCACAAAAAAGAGCTAGCTTATACGAACATGAATATAGAAGGCTTCCTTTGCAACATCTGGTGCAAATGCTAGTTAGATTCCTAATTGAAAAAAGAGACCACAAAAAAGAGCTAGCTTGCTAGTTAGATTCCTAATTGAAAATAATCTTAAAAGAGACCACAAAAAAGAGCTAGCTTATACGAACATGAATATAGAAGGCTTCCTTTGCAACATCTGGTGCAAATGCTAGTTAGATTCCTAATTGAAAAGAATCTTAAAAGAGACCACAAAAAAGAACTAGCTTATACGAACGGGAATATAGAAGGCTTCCTTTGCAACATCTGGTGCAAATGCTAGTTAGATTCCTAATTGAAAAGAATCTTAAAAGAGACCACAAAAAAGAGCTAGAAGGCTTCCTTTGCAACATCTGGTGCAAATGCTAGTTAGATTCCTAATTGAAAAGAATCTTAAAAGAGACCACAAAAAAGAGATAGAAGGCTTCCTTTGCAACATCTGGCGCAAATGCTAGTTAGATTCCTAATTGAAAATAATCTTAAAAGAGACCACAAAAAAGAGCTAGCTTATACGAACATGAATATAGAAGGCTTCCTTTGCAACATCTGGTGCAAATGCTAGTTAGATTCCTAATTGAAAAGAATCTTAAAAGAGACCACAAAAAAGAACTAGCTTATACGAACGGGAATATAGAAGGCTTCCTTTGCAACATCTGGTGCAAATGCTAGTTAGATTCCTAATTGAAAAGAATCTTAAAAGAGACCACAAAAAAGAGCTAGCTTAAAACGAACAGGGATATAGAAGTCTTGAAGACTACCGAACAGGAACCAGCTTGAAACTTTATTAAACCGCGCGAATAAACAAAGAAAATGATAAAAGAATAATGTATCAATTATTTTGCCTCTTTATCTTTATCCGGACAATTATTACAACTCTTGGAACCTTCATAAGAATAATGTATCAATCATTATTGAGCCGCTTTACCTTTAGTCGGACAATTATTCCACCTCCGGTAACTTTGATGCGATTAATTATTCGACATCTTGTAACTTTAGAAACTCCGTGATTACCTTTATATAATTAATGAGTAGCTTTGGTTAGTGATCAATATAAATGTAATTTACTGTTACTAATAAATCATGTCGTGGGTTGACGATGATTTTATTTATCGGTGAAATACTGCAAGCCTTTCAACTAGGATGACGAGTTGAGCGCTAATTTATCTTGTTTGGACTATGTCATATTGTATCATGAGGAGAGGTGGGAGGTCTTGGTTTACCAAAGTATTCTTAGTAAGTAAATTAACCAAACTTTGGCTTTTGAGAAGGTTAATGGACAATGTTATCTGCTATGTAGTTGCACTAGGCAGGGTAAGTATGTGATAGCATTTCAAGAATGAATGAAATTAATCATATGATTTATTTATTTGGTTTTAGGTTTTTAGCAAAATGAATTATATGATTAGCCCATTATGCCAAGTCCAATTCTAAATGAAGAATGGGATGGACACAAATGCATCGATTTCCTGGATGGTTAGTATATAGATAAAAAAGTTGGAGGGAAAAAAATTATGTTTATCTTAGCCTGAGATGATATATATCCTTTTAGTTGTGGTTTAGGGAAAGGTGATTTTAATACAAGAGTTTTTTTTTTTTTTTCCTATAATTTTGTTTATCAACAATTTCATAGGTTTTTTTTAGCAATTGTGTATGGTTGAACAATTTTATGGGTTTTTCAATAAGTGTGTATTGATTTGTAATTTTTATAGATATTTAATTAGATGGTTTGTTACAATAGATCTATAAAAGTAAATCGATATCTATATTATGAAGGTTTAATTCATTTTAGATCGTAGTTTTGTTATTATTGTTTTGATGTTTATGTAAGTAATATATAATATGTGGAAAATAGAGAACAAGCGCATGCAATCAATTACAAGCAACAATGAACACCAAGATATGATTCTTTGCTCTCTTTTATTTGGAATAGAATGGATGCATGTACAATGAAGAAGGCACACTCTATGAGGTTGCATGGGACTTGTTGCCCTTGGGCTTCTACATAATAGAAACCCCCCTTGTTATGCACGGTATCTATCCACACTTGGATACTCTCCTCTACTATGGAACAACAATGCAAAGAAATAGAATGGAAACCCTTTTCCCCCTAGTGGTTCAATTATAATATAGCTCGATAGCCAACTGGGGGTTAAATTTTACCCATTCAACCCTCAATATGAGTTACAACTCGACCTTTCTAAAGTCTTCTTCATAGCCCCCACATGGATAGCCCCTTTTCCATGAGTAACAAGAGTTGATGTGGCATCCTCTTCAATTATGGTGGTTAATCACGATAAGTCAACTTATGGGAGGCATAACTTTTGCATTGGAACTATGATTGACGTGATTCTTGCATTGTTGGAAAGGTCTATGAGTGCATAATAGTGTCACAATGTTTGACACTTAAGAAGAAAAATTTTAACCCTAAAATGTGTCGTTTACGGCAAAAAACTAGCCTTAGAAGGTTTCAGACCCTGATTCTCCAGATCGGATCCCATTAATAAAACTACTCATGTAAGATTATTTGTTCAAATTTTTCACTCTAAAAGAATTAAGATGGATTGCGAATTATATAGTGATCCAATATAGATCATGTATATTTGGACATGCCAAAAAAATGATATTAGGACTTTGTCCCATAAGATCCTTTTTAGTATTGTTGAAGTGTGTTATATTTAGTTTTATTCCATAAGCATGACCAAGAATTATAGAACATAGTGTTTACTTTGTAGAATGGGGATCTTCCTAGTGATGCTAGACTAATTCTTACTGACAAGCTACAAATGACCGATGACTCTTCCAATATTCATAACACAATAAAACTCGTTCGAGATTTTCGAACATTGAAGATAATAATATTCGTCTCATTGTTTGAGATGGAGCATAGATTCCATAAATAATTTTTTAACATAAGTAATGGTATATCATTTCAAAACTTGCAATTATGAAATAAATGTTATATATCTACATGAAATAGAGGATCTAGATGAGCACATGATATTTCCATGATACACTTACAATGACACTAGTGGATAGTTGAATTGAAGCCATAGAAAATTCTTATTGATGTCTCATAACCTCTACAAGTGATCTCACTTTATTACTTAAAGTGCTTAGCTTGTATCCCACCATAACCATGTTTGAATTATGAGATGTTCATTAGATTCTAGTTTGTACAATTTTATCTTAAGGAAACAATCTTGGATATGTATATTTTTGAAACCAAGATTTGTTATCCTTGTCCTTGCACATACCTTTTGACGGGTGCTCAAATAGACATTATATTTGCATCTGTCCAATATCTTTTTGCATACCTTTTTCCCATTTCCATCTCATTCTAATACCTTTTTCATCCATAATGATGTATTTTTTGTTAAGGTATCATTATATTCTTAATATGCTACTTCAATACTTATGCATTTTCAGGAGATTACCACCTTTGTGTGCATTAGACACTTAATTCTCAAGGGTTGGGTGAATAAATTATAAATATGTAAAATAAGGAAAATGAGCAATTCAAATAGGAAGAAACCTTGGAAGATGAATCCCAAAGGTCAGACCTCCATGTTATATAATTATATTCACATTAGTGCAAGTGCATCAATTCAAGAGTTATTCCTTGTCCTGACATGGTATTAGAGCCACAAGTCCCAAGTTTAGACACTAAGTTACACTAAGTTTATGCCATAGCTTGCCAATATATTGGCTCTGCACCATCTCAGCTTTGGAACTCAAAGCAGCACAGTCATCTACCTCCAGCTTGTAGAGATTCTTGACTCGAATCCCTATTTGTTGTGTCTGTCTAGTACCGATATGCCTCAGGAATACCATTCCTTTACTAAAGACTACATCATGGCCTTTATCTTCTAACATAGCAACATACACAAGATTCTTCTTCAGACTTGGTACATGCTTTACATCAGTCAGGGTGAGGGGAGCTCCATGCTCCCTTTGAAACATAACTGTACCTTCACCTGAAACACGATACTTTCCATCATCACCCATCTCGATCCGCATCTGGAGATCCTTCTCCTCCAAGGTACTGAAAATATTCTTGTCACCTCATAGTCGATCCCCTCGACCTGTGAGAAACCCCGAGTAACAAACCTTGCCTTATGTTTCTCAACACTGCCATTAGCTGCATGCTTTACCTTGTAAAGCCATTTGGAACTCACCACTGACTTGCCCTGAGGCCTTGGGACAACATCCCACATGTTATCACCTGGATTGAACCTCAAGCTAAAGGAAGGCAATGCCAGGGTAACCACAAACCACGCTTAACCAAGTAGCTAGCCCTACTAGGCCAGGAGAGGCCTCTCTCTGTAAGGATCTCAGCCAAGATGACTGGATCAGGAAAAGGATTTTAGGCTAGGAATTGTAGCACAAATTTTTGATTGGATTTTTAAGGGGTTTTACTAGATCAGGAGGAGTTGGGTAGTTTAGGTCTGGGAAATTAGGTCATAAATTCAGGGTGTTCTATGGGGCAAGGTAGGCATAGGCTTTAGCACTTTAGGGCTTGATGAGGTGAGACGTTTAAGACTGGTGAGAAGCTAAGAAGGGCATGTGAAAACCATGGATCCTTCCAGGACTACAGAAAACATGAAATGATGAATGGTTTCCCAAGGCAGAGCGTTGATGCAATGAATTCTTCCTATCAAACTTGAAAACAATCAACTAGAAGCAATGGAATGATTAATGACATACATAAAACACATTAACATATAATCACAAAAGAAGGAACTGTACTAAAACTCTGTACCACAAGGATCCCATAATAATAGCTGCAATTCTTATTAATCTCCTGCCAAACTACTTACAAAGGTGTACAATCAAGGTCTGAGCATCCAACTGAGTCCAAACCTCAACAAAGAGAAAGAATAAGAAGATATACATAGGTATTCAACCTCTTCCCATCCTCAGGGGTCGAATCCCTAAGATGAGGAGCTAATCTAACTACTACTGAACAAGAAACAGGAATATAGGCATCTCAACAACTTGCCTCTAAAAGTGAAAGACTGATTCATTTGAGCTCAAACTAAATCCTAAAGCAATGAATCTACCCTCTATTACTATTTATCTATTATAATTACATGCCAAGTCATCATTTACAATGGTAAATTTTCCACCATGAAGGAGAATCCATGATTACAGTAAAAAAACTAGAAAAATAGCAACCCTGAGCAAAACTGCCAAAAGTGCAGCGCCACTGGCCAAAAGCGCAGCGCCACTTTCAGGTCCCTTTTGGAGGCCTTCCTGGCATCAAAATTGAGTCCATGATAGCTCATTGGAAATTGATGCAAGTCTACTTTCCAAAACACCTATAATTTCTTGATTTGAAGCTCATTTGACCCCTCAAAACTTGATTCTACCAAGATTACTTCTGTGTGTCCAAAAAGTGGCAGAAAGATCATTTTTAGGGTGTTTTTTGACCTTTTGGTGGACCAATTCTGCCCCAAGAACTTTGAAACTTTATATGGTGCATGTCCTCATCACTCTAAATCAAAAATTTTCAATAATTTCTTCATTGGTTGCCCGTAGGATGTTGCACTTCTGGGCAGTTTTTCTGTGTATAAAATTCTAAAATTTGCAAATGACAAAATTTCTTCTAAACTTGCCCAAAATTGGTGAGAAGCACCATTATCATGTGCTTTGGTGAGCCAAGGAAGCTTCAGCCAGCATCCTAAGCCTATCCTCCTCCCTTGTGTGGTTTTCTTTGTTGTCTGGCTCTATCTGTTGAAGTGTCACTACTTGTGTTCTCTTCCTCATAGTCTCGGTATTCTTGGTCCAGGTTTGTAAAGTTGGAGGTTCTATGAAGGGAATAAGCGAGAGTGTTTTAGGAGTGAGGGGATGGGAAATGGATTTATGGGCTAAAATGAATGAGGGAGTAGGAAATGAGAGGGAGGGCTTGTTTTCTTAAGAATTTGCTCTTGGGAAAGAGGGACAAAGGGAAATGTGAATGATATGGAATAGTGGTAAAGGGAAAAAGGGATAGGGTGATAGGGGAAGAGGGATAGGAGAATTTTAGAATTTTAAGGCTAGGTGCTAGGATGAATAGTGAGGATTTAGGATTTTGGCATCATTAGGGAGATTTTAGCATTTCATATTAATCATAGAAAACGATCCTTATAATTTAGCTTTGCAAATCAAAACCAAAGTGAGAGAAGGCCACTTACTTGTAATGATGGAGGGCAAGAGCAATTTTGAGTTTGTTTGAGGGTTTGAAGGTTTTTGGGCTCTCCTACCAAAAGTGCAGCACCAACACTCAGAAGCATAGCACCAGGTTAAAAGCGCAACACCTGTGTAAATTTGCACTGGGAAAATTGGCCAAAAGCGCAACGCTAGGTCAAAAGCACAGTGTCGGTCTCCAAAAGCACAATGCCACTTTCTAAAAACTTTTGACTGCATTCCTAATGTCCAAATTGGTTGTGGTATAGCTTGTTGGAAAGCTTATCGAGTCTACATTCCATAACATCTTGAGTTTTCAATTTGGAGCTTATTGGGCCTGTCAAAAGCTCAATATCCCAAGACTGGTCAAAATGTGTAGAATGAAGCTGCCAAAATGTTGAGTGATGTTGCAGTCAACTTTTGAAGGTCTTCCTCAACTCCAAATTGAGCTCATGATAGCTCATTAGAAATATATCTATTTCTAGTTATCATTTGACTCATCAATCAAGTTATTTGGACAATCCAGATAGGATAAATATTGATTTTCCCAAGGTCACTCCAGAAGGGTAGCAACTCTCATGTGGCAAATGATTGTTTGGACATTTCTCCCAAACCATGAGTCATGTGTAAAAAATGAAGGAGGTTTTTCTTCTTGAGTATATGATAGACAAAAATACTCTCTCACTTTTGTCAAATTCATCTTTTCTTGCTCAGAAACATCATTTGAATAAAACCTATCCTGATGTGTGGAATAGGATATTTGTAGAAATGAAGGGAAATGAAGGGGATGAGGGGCTTATAATTTCTTGAGAAAAGTTTAGGAAGTGGGAGGGATGTTAGGAAGTAGGAAAAAGTATAATTTCAAGGATTGAGTGAGTGCAAGGGGCCCAAAAGGGCAAAACATAGGCCTGACCTAGAAAAGTGTCAAATTGTAGCAATATGTTAGGGTTTGTGGGAAAATGACGAATTTGAGGGATATAAGTGATGGGAAGTGTTTAAGAAGTTATATTAAGGATAGGGGAAGGTGTATGAGCACCAAGATAAAAGTTTTGTTGATGATTTGACCATCTGAGAAAAATTACCTCCAAAACCCTAGGAGAGGGAAATGAGCCTTACCTAAGCACAACTGAAGCACAAACATGATGTAAAATGACCCACTGGAACTTGAAATAATGTTGACAAATCTTTGAATGATGGTACACTCAGCCGAATGGTGACATGAACCAATACTTGGAAGACTTTGGAAGGAGTGAAAACAAATCCTAGACCTAATACCCAGTGACCAGATTTTTACTTGAAGACTCACTGAAATCATAGAAATTTGACTTTGACACCCCAAGACCACTTTGTAAGAGCATGTTTGATCACTGGTGGAATTCTTCAAAGACTAACACCAACACCACACACTGTTCTGAATGATAGAGTCACACTCCTCTACTATTGCATCAACCCAGACTGGTTACTGCACAGCCTCCTCGAATGAAGAAGGTTTGGTATCTACGCACTCCCCAACGAGGGCCATGTACCCAGTGTACTGCTCAGGTGACCTCCTTTGTCTACGTTGAGAAGATGGTTGTCCCACATTTTCTTGTGCATCTAGCATCAACTTTTCATCTTCCCTTGAGTGTTTCCGCCCATCTCTGGAAGTATCAGCATGAGTGGATGTCTCCACTCCCGGATCCTCTGCATGCGGCTACTCCGTATCAATCTGAGGTTCCTCCTCCTTAGGAATTGAAAGTTCCTCCTCTGCATGCAACTTAAGCTCCCTCTCAAGTGACACTTGCATGGATTTATAATCATCAAACTTCACATCCCTGCGTACCACAGTCCTCTGAGTGGAAAGCACACCTGATAGCTGTGGGGTGTAACTGTGTGCCCCACAAGTATTCCCAATTCAGTTGTTGGGTCTAGCATCTTCCTGGCATCTTCAACATCTTTACTCACATGACAGTAAATTGACGATCCAAAGATTCGGAAGTGACTTACATCAAGTGGCTTCCCAAAATAGGCCTCCATAGGTGTCTCTATTCCCACTAGACGGTGCGGGCTTCTGTTCTACAAGTATACTGCTGTATTGCATGCCTCGGCCCACAAATGCAGTGGTAGGCTTTGGTCATGCAACATCGCTCGAGCTGCTCCCACAATCAATTTGTTCTTCCTTTTGGCCACCCCATTCTGTTGTGGGTTATGGGGTGTCGTTAACTTTCGTTTAATACCTTTTGCAGCGCAGAAGTCTTTAAACTGTTGGGAGACATACTCTCCACCATTGTCACTACGCAAGGCTTTTATTTTATTTCCAGATTCTTTCTCTGCCAAGGCTTTAAACTCACAAAACCTCAAGAAGGTCTGATCCTTTTTTTGCATAAAGTAGATCCAGCATCTATGAGAAAAATCATCAATAAAAATAACATAGTACCTTTGTTTAGTGGTGGAGGCTGTATAGAAGGGTCCACAAACATCTGAGTGAACTCGCTCTAGGATTTCTCCAACTCTACTGTCTTGATCCGGAAAGGAATATTTCGCATACTTACCCAAGGTACAATCTTTGCATGAAGTCATCTGCTCAAATTTTTCCCTTGGGTAATCCGGTAGAAATCTGTTGCATGATCTTCAGGGCTCCATGGTGCAAGTGGCCCAGTCTTCTATGCCATAGCTCGCCAATATCTTAGCTCTGCACCATCTCAGCTTTGGAACTCAAAGCAGCACAGTCATCTACCTCCAGCTTGTAGAGATTCTTGACTCGAATCCCTATTTGCTTTGTCTGTCTAGTACCAATATGCCTCAGGAATACCATCCCTTTAGTAAAGACTACATAATAGCCTTTATCTTCTAGCATAGTGACATACACAAGATTCTTCTTCAGACCTGGTACATGCTTTACATCAGTCAGGGTGAGGGGAGCTCCATGCTCCCTTTGAAACATAACTGTACCTTCACCTGAAACACGATACTTTCCATCATCACCCATCTCGATCCACATCTGGAGATCCTTCTCTTCCAAGTTACTGAAAATATTCTTGTCACCTCGTAGTCGATCCCCTTGACCCGTGAGAAACCCCAGGCAACAAACCTTGCCTTATGTCTCTCAACACTGCCATTAGCTGCCTGCTTTACCTTGTAAAGCCATCTGGAACTCACCAGTGACTTTCCCTGAGGCCTTGGGACAACGTCCCACATGTTATCACCTGGATTGAACCTCAGGCTGAAGGAAAGCAATGCCAGGGTAACCACAAACCACGCTTAAGCAAGTAGCTAGCCCTACTAGGCCAAGAGAGGGCTCTCTCCATAAGGATCTCAGCCAAGATGACTGGATCAGGAAAAGGATTTTAAGCTAGGAATTGTAGCCCAATTTTTTGATTGGATTTTGAAGGGGTTTTGCTAGATCAGGAGGAGTTGTGTAGTTTAGGTCTGGGAAATTAGGTCATAAATTCAGGGTGTTCTATGGGGAAAGGTAGGCATAGGCTTTAGCACTTTAAGGCTTGATGAGGTGAGATGTTTAAGACTGGTGAGAAGGTAATAAGGGCATGTGAAAACCATGGATCCTTCCTAGACTAAAGAAAACATGAAATGATGAATGGTTTCCCAAGGCAGAGCGTTGATGCAATGAATTCTTCCTATCAAACTTGAAAACAATCAACTAGAAGCAATGGAATGATTAATGACATACATAAAACACATTAACATATAATCACAAAAGAAGAAACAATACTAAAACTCCAACCACAAGGATCCCATAAAAATAGTTGCAATTCTTATTAATCTCCTGCCAAACTGCTTACAAAGGTTTACAATCATGGTCTGAGCATCCAACTGAGTCCAACCCTCAACAAAGAGAAAGAAGAAGAAGATATAGACAAGTATTCAACCTCTTCCCATCCTCGGGGGTCGAATCCCTAAGATGAGGAGCTAATCTAACTGATACTGAACAAGAAACAAGAATATAGGCATCTCAACAACTTGCCTCTAAAAGTGAAAAACTGATTCATTTGAGCTCAAACTAAATCCTAAAGCAATGAATCTACCCTCTATTACTATTTATCTATTATAATTACATTACAAGTCATCATTTACAATGGTAAATTTTCCACCATGAAAGAGAATCCATGATTACAGTAAAAAAACTAGAAAAGTAGCAACCCCGAGCAAAACTGCCAAAAGTGCAGCGCCACTGGCCAAAAGCGCACTTCCACTTTTAGGTCGATTTTGGAGGCTTTCCTCGCATCACAATTGCATCCATGATAGCTTAGTGGAAAGGGATTCAAGTCTACTTTCCAAAACACCTAGAATTTCTTGATTTGAAGCTCCTTTGACCCCTCAAAACTTGATTCTACCAAGATTACTTATGTGTGTCCAAAAAGTGGCAGAAAGGTCATTTTTAGGGTGTTTTTTGACCTTTTGGTGGACCAGTTCTGCCCCAAAAAATTTGAAACTTTATATGGTGCATGTCCTCATCACTCTGAATCAAAAAATTTCAACCATTTCTTCATTGGTTGCCCCTAGGATGCTGCGCTTCTGGGCATTTTTTCTGTGTATAAAATTCTAAAATTTGCAAATGAAAAAATTTCTTCTAAACTTCCCCAAAATTGGTGAGAAGCACCATTATCATGTGCTATGATGAGCCAAGGAAGCTTCAGCCAGAATCCTAAGCCTATCCTCCTCCCTTGTGTGGTTTTCTTTGTTGTCTGGCTCTATCTGTTGAAGTGTCACTACTTGTGTTCTCTTCCTCATAGTCTCGGGCTTCTTGGTCCACGTTTGCAAAGCTGGAGGTTCTATGAAGGGAATAAGTGAGAGTGTTTTAGGAGTGAGGGGATGGGAAATGGGTTTGTGGGCTAAAATGAATGAGGGAGTAGAAAATGGGAGGGAGGGCTTGTTTGCTTAAGAATTTGCTCTTGGGAAAGAGTGACAAAGGGAAATGTGAATGATATGGAATAGTGGTAAAGGGAAAAAGGGATAGGGTGATAGGGTGATAGGGGAATAGGGATAGGGGAATTTTAGAATTCTAAGGCTAGGTGCTAGGATGAATAGTGAGGATTTAGGATTTTAGCATCATTACATAGATTTTAGCGTTTCATATTAATCATAGAAAACGATCCTTATAATTTAGCTTTGCAAATCAAAACCAAAGTGAGAGAAGGCCACTTACTTGTAATGATGGAGGGCAAGAGCAATTTTGAGTTTGTTTGAGGGTTTGAAGGTTATTGGGCTCTCTTGCCAAAAGCTCAACACCAACGCTCAGAAGCATAGTGCCAGGTCAAAAGCGCAGCGCCTGTGTAAATTTGCACTAGGAAAATTGGCCAAAAGCGCAGCGCCAGGTCAAAAGCACAACGTCGGTCTCGAAAAGCGCAGCGCCACTTTATTACAACTTTTGACTGCCTTCCTGATGTCCAAATTGGGCGTGGGTTAGCTTTTTGGAAATATTGTCGAGTCTACCTTCCAGAACATCTTGAAGTTTTCAATTTGGAGCTTATTGGACCTGTCAAAAGCTCAATATCCCAAGACTGGTCAAAATGTGCAGAATGAGGCTGCCAAAATGCAGAGTGATGTTGCAGTCAACTTTTGAAGGTCTTCCTCAACTCCAAATTGAGCTAATGATAGCTCATTGGAAATATATCTATTTCTAGTTATGATTTGACTCATCAAGCAAGTCATTTGGACAATCTAGATAGGATAAATATTGATTTTTCCAAGGTCACTCTAGAAGGGTAGCAACTCTCCTGTGGCAAATGATTGTTTGGACATTTCTTCCAAACCATGAGACTTGTGTAAAAAATGAAGGAGGTTTTTCTTCTTGAGTCTATGATAGAAAAAAATACTCTCTCACTTTTGTCAAATTCATCTTTTCTTGCTCAAAAACATCATTTGAATCAAACCTATCCTGATGTGTGGAACAGGAGATTTGTAGAAATGAAGGGAAATGAAGGGGATGAGGGGCTTATAATTTCTTGAGAAAAGTTTGGGAAGTAAGGAGGGATGCTAGGAAGCAGGTAAAAGTATAATTTCAAGGATTCAGTGAGTGCAAGGGGACCAAAAAGGCAAAACATAGGCCTGACCTAGAAAAGTGTCAAATTGTAGCAATATGTTAGGGTTTGTGGGAAAATGATGAATTTGAGGGATATAAGTGATGGGAAGTGTTTAAGAAGGTATATTAAGGATAGGGGAAGGTGTATGAGCACCAAGATAAAAGTTTTGTTGATGATTTGAACACCCAAGAAAAATTACCTTCAAAACCCTAGGAGAGGGAAATGAGCCTTACCTAAGCACAACTAAAGCACAAACAGGTTGTAAAATGACCCACTGGAACTTGAAATAATGACGACAACTCTTTGAATGATGGTACACTCAGCCGAATGGTGGCATGAACCAATACTTGGAAGACTTTGGAAGGAGTGAAAACAAATCCTAGACCTAATACCCATTGACCAAATTTTTACTTGAAGACTCACTGAAATCACAGAAATTTGACTTTGACACCCCAGGACCACTTCGTAAGAGCATGTTTGATCACTGGTGGAAGGCTGCAAAGAATAACACTAACACCACACACTGTTCTGAATGATAGAGTCATACTCCTCTACTACTGCATCAACCCAGACTGATTACTGCACAACCTCCTCGAATGAAGAAGGTTTGGTATCTACACACTCCCCAACCAGGGCCATGTACCTAGTGTACTGCTCGGGTGACCTCCTCTGTCTACGTTGAGAAGATGGTTGTCCCACATTCTCCCACGCATCCAACATCAACTTTTCATCTTCCCTTGAGCATTTTCGCCCATCTCTGGAAGTATCAACATGAGTGGATGTCTCTACTCCTAGATCCTCTGCATGCGGCTGCTCCGCATCAATCTAAGGTTCCTCCTCCTTAGGAATTGAAAGTTCCTCCTTTGCATGCAACTTAAGCTCCCTCTCAAGTGACACTTTCATGGCTTTCTACTCGTCAAAATTTAGATCCCTGCGTACCACAATCCTCTGAGTGGAAATCACACCTGATAGTTGTGGGGTGTATCTGTGTGCCCCACAAGTATTCCCAACTCAGTTGTTGGGTCTAGCTTCTTCCTGGCATCTTCAGCCACATGACAGTAAACTGATGATCCAAAGATTCGGAAGTGACTTACCTCAGGTGGCTTCCAAAAATAGGCCTCCATAGGTGTATTCATTCCCACTAGACGGTGCGGGCTTCTGTTCTGCAAGTATACTGTTGTATTGCATGCCTCAGCCCACAAATGCAGTTTTAGGCTTTGGTCATGCAACATCGCTTGATTTGTTCCCACAATCGATCTGTTCTTCCTTTTGGCCACCCCATTCTGCTATGGGTTATGGGGTGCCGTCAATTCCCGTTTAATACCTTTTGCAGCGTAGAAGTCTTTAAATTGTTGGGAGACATACTCTCCACCAATGTCACTATGCAAGGCTTTTATTTTCTTTCCAAATTCCTTCTCTGCCAAGGCTTTAAACTCACAAAACCTCAAGAAGGTCTAATCCTTCTTTTGCATAAAGTAGATCCAGCATCTACGAGAAAAATCATTAATAAAAATAACATAGTACCTTTGTTTAGTGGTGGAGGCTGTAGAGAAGGGTCCACAAACATCTGAGTGAACTCGCTCTAGAATTTCTCCAGCTCTACTGTCTTGATCCGGAAAGGAATTTCGCATACTTACCCAAGGTACAATCTTTGCCAAGACTAGTCAAAATGTGCAGAATGAGGCTGCCAAAATGCAGAGTGATGTTGCAGTCAACTTTTGAAGGTCTTCCTCAGCTCCAAATTGAGATCATGACAGCTCATTGGAAATATATCTATTTATAGTTATGATTTGACTCATCAAGCAAGTCATTTGGACAATCCAGATAGGATAAATATTGATTTTCCCAAGGTCACTCCAGAAGGGAAGCAACTCTCATGTGGCAAATGATTGTTTGGACATTTCTCCCAAACCATGAGACTTGTGTAAAAAATGAAGGAGTTTTTTCTTATTGGGTCTATGATATAAAAAAATACTCTCTCACTTTTGTCAAATTCATCTTTTCTTTCTCAGAAACATCATTTGAACAAAGCCTATCCTGATGTGTGGAACAGGAGATTTGTAGAAATGAAGGGAAATGAAGGGGATGAGGGGCTTATAATTTCTTGTGAAAAGTTTAGGAATTAGGGAGGGATGTTAGGAAGCAGGAAAAAGTATAATTTCAAGGATTGAGTGAGTGCAAGGGGTCCAAAAGGGAAAAACATTGGCCTGACCTAGAAAAATGTCAAATTGTAGCAATATGCTAGGGTTTGTGGGAAAATGATGAATTTGAGGGATATAAGTGATGGGAAGTGTTTAAAAAGGTATATTAAGGATAGGGGAAGGTGTATGAGCACCAAGATAAAAGGTTTGTTGATGATTTGACCATCCAAGAAAAATTACCTTCAAAACCCTAAGAGAGGGAAATGAGCCTTACCTAAGCACAATTGAAGCACAAACAAGATGTAAAATGACCCACTGGAACTTGAAATAATGACGACAACTATTTGAATGATGGTACACTCAGCTGAATGGTGACATGAACCAATACTTGGAAGACTTTGGAAGGAGTGAAAACAAATCCTAGACCTAATACCCAGTGACCAAATTTTTACGTGAAGACTCACTGAAATCACAGAAATTTGACTTTGACACCCCAAGACCACTTTGTAAGAGCATGTTTGATCACTAGTGGAAGGATGCAAAGAATAACACTAACACCACACATTGTTCTGAATGATAGAGTCATACTCCTCTACTATTTCATCAACCCAGACTGGTTACTGCACAACCTCCTCGAATGAAGAAGGTTTGGTATCTACACACTCCCCAACTAGGGCCATGTACCCAGTGTACCGCTCGGGTGAGGCTGTAGAGAAGGGTCCACAAACATCTGAGTGAACTCGCTCTAGGATTTCTCCATCTCTACTGTCTTGATCCGGAAAGAAATATTTCGCATACTTACCCAAGGTACAATCTTTGCATGAAGTCATCTGCTCAATTTTTCCCTTGGGTAATCCAGTAGAAATCTGTTGCATGATCTTCAGGGCTCCATGGTGCAAGTGGCCCAGTCTTCTATGCCATAGCTCGCCAATATCTTGGGTCTGCACCATCTCAGCTTTGGAACTCAAAGTAGTATATTCATCTACCTCTAGCTTGTATAGATTCTTTACTTGAACCCCTATTTGCTTTGTCTGTCTAGTACCGATATGCCTCAGGAATACCATTCCTTTACTCAAGACTACATCACAGCCTTTATCTTCTAGCATAGGGACATACACAAGATTCTTCTTCAGACCTGGTACATGCTCTACATCAGTCAGGGTGAGGGGAGCTCCATGCTCCCTTTGAAACATAACTGTACATTCACTTGAAACACGGTACTATCCATCATCACCCATCTCGATCCGCATCTGGAGATCCTTCTCCTCCATGGTACTGAAAATATTCTTGTCACCTCGTAGTCGATCCCCTTGACCTGTGAGAAACCCCGGGCAACAAACCTTGCCTTATGTTTCTCAACACTACCATCAGCTGCATGCTTTACCTTATAAAGCCATCTAGAACTCACCACTGACTTGCCCTGAGGCCTTGGGACAACATCCCACATGTTATCACCTGGATTGAACCTCAGGTTGAAGGAAGGCAATGCCAGGGTAACCACAAACCACGCTTAGCCAAGTAGCTAGCCCTACTAGGCCAGGAGAGGGCTCTCTCCGTAAGGATCTCAACCAAGATGATTGGATCAGGAAAAGGATTTTAGGCTAGGAATTGTAGCACAAATTTTTGATTGGATTTTGAAGGGGTTTTGCTAGATCAGGAGGAGTTGGGTATTTTAGGTCTAGGAAATTAGGTCATAAATGTAGGGTGTTCTATGGGGCAAGGTAGGCATAGGCTTTAACACTTTAGGGCTTGATGAGGTGAGACATTTAAGACTGGTGAGAAGCTAAGAAGGGCATGTGAAAACCATGGGTCCTTCCTAGACTACAGAAAACATGAAATGATGAATGGTTTCCCAAGGTAGAGCGTCGATGCAATGAATTCTTCCTATCAAACTTGAAAACAATCAACTAGAAGCAATGGAATGATTAATGACATACATAAAACACATTAAAATATAATAACAAAAGAAGAAACTATACTAAAACTCCATACCACAAGGATCCCATAAAAATAGCTGCAATTCTTATTAATCACCTGCCAAACTGCTTACAAAGGTGTACAATCAAGGTTTGAGCATCCAACTGAGTCCAACCCTCAACAAAGAGAAAGAAGAAGAAGATATAGACAATTATTCAAGCTCTTCCCATCCTCAGGGGTCGAATCCCTAAGATGCGGAGCTAATCTAACTGATACTAAACAAGAAACAGGAATATAGGCATCTCAACAACTTGCCTCTAAAAGTGAAAAACTGATTCGTTTGAGCTCAAACTAAATCCTAAAGCAATGAATCTACCCTCTATTACTATTTATCTATTATAATTACATTCCAAGTCATCATTTACAATGGTAAATTGTCCACCATGAAAGAGAATCCATGATTACAGTAAAAAAACTAGAAAAATAGCAACCCGGAGCAAAACTGCCAAAAGTGCAGTGCCACTGGCCAAAAGCACAGCGCCACTTTCAGGTTCCCTTTGGAGGCATTCCTAGCATAAAAATTGAGTCCATGATAGCTCATTGCAAAGGTACTCAAGTATACTTTCCAAAACACCTGGAATTTCTTGACTTGAAGCTCATTTGACCCCTCAAAACATGATTCTACCAAGATTACTTATGTGTGTCCAAAAAGTGGCAGAAAGGTCATTTTTAGGGCGTTTTTTGACCTTTTGGTGGACCAGTTCTACCCCAAAAAATTTGAAACTTTATATGGTGCATGTCCTCATCACTCTGAATCAAAAAATTTCAACCATTTCTTCACTGGTTGCCCCTAGGATGCTGCGCTTCTGGGCAGTTTTTCTGTGTATAAAATTCTAAAATTTGCAAATGACAAAATTTCTTCTAAACTTGCCCAAAATTGGTGAGAAGCACCATTATCATGTGCTATGATGAGCCAAGGAAGCTTCAGCCAGAATCCTAAGCCTATCCTCCTCCCTTTTGTAGTTTTCTTTGTTGTTTGGCTCTATCTGTTGAAGTGTCACTACTTGTGTTCTCTTCCTCATAGTCTCAGTCTTCTTGGTCCACGTTTGCAACGCTGGAGGTTGTATGAAGGGAATAAGCGAGAGTTTTTTAGGAGTGAGGGGATGGGAAATGGATTTATGGGCTAAAATGAATGAGGGAGTAGGAAATGAGAGGGAGGGCTTGTTTGCCTAAGAATTTTCTCTTGGGAAAGAGGGACAAAGGGAAATGTGAATGATATGGAATAGTGGTAAAGGGAAAAAGGGATAGGGTGATAACGGAATAAGGATAGGGGAATTTTAGAATTGTAAGGCTAGATGCTAGGATGAATAGTGAGGATTTAGGATTTTGGCATCATTAGGGAGATTTTAGCATTTCATATAATCATAGAAAACGATCCTTATAATTTAGCTTTGCAAATCAAAACCAAAGTGAGAGAAGGCCACTTACTTGTAATGATGGAGGGCACGAGAAATTTTGAGTTTGTTTGAGGGTTTGAAGGTTTTTGGGCTCTCCTACCAAAAGTGCAACACCAACGCTCAGAAGCATAGTGCCAGGTCAAAAGCGCAGTGCCTGTGTCAATTTTCACTGGGAAAATTGGCCAAAAGTGCAGCGCGAGGTGAAAAGCATAACGTCGATCTCCAAAAGCACAGCGCCACTTTTTGACAACTTTTGACTACCTTCCTGATGTCCAAATTGGGCGTGGGATAGCTTGTTGGAAATCTTGTCGAGTCTACCTTCCAGAACATCTTGAAGTTTTCAATTTGGAGCTTATTGGACCTATCAAAAGCTCAATATCCCAAGATTGGTCAAAATGTGCAGAATGAAGCTGCCAAAATGCAGAGTGATGTTGCAGTCAACTTTTGAAAGTCTTCCTCAACTCCAAATTGAGCTCATGATAGCTCATTGGAAATATATCTATTTATAGTTATCATTTGACTCATCAAGCAAGTCATTTGGACAATCCAGATAGGATAAATATGGATTTTCCCAAGGTCACTCTAGAAGGGTAGAAACTCTCTTGTGGCAAATGATTGTTTGGACATTTCTCCCAAACCATGAGACCTGTGTAAAAAATGAAGGAGGTTTTCCTTCTTGAGTCTATGCTAGACGAAAATACTCTCTCACGTTTGTCAAATTCATCTTTTCTTGCTTAGAAACATCATTTGAATAAAACCTATCCTGATGTGTGGAACAAGAGATTTTTAGAAATGAAGGGAAATGAAGGGGATGAGGGGCTTATAATTTCTTGAGAAAAGATTAGGAAGTAGGGAGGGATGTTAGGAAGCAGGAAAAAGTATAATTTCAAGGATTGAGTGAGTGCAAGGGGTCCAACTCGTATAAGTATAAGTTAAAACGTTTCACTAAATTCATCAATCAGGGATCGAGCACAAAGAAGAATTAAAAATTTTCACAACTCGTGAACTTGAAAAGACAGAGGAAGTCGAAGGTCGAGAAGTCAAAGGTCTAGTAGAAGATGAAGGTGCAGTGGAAGTCGAAAGTTGAGCAAAGAAGGAAGGAGAAGATAGAGCGGGAGGACAATCTTTTGACCTGATTCATCTTGGAAGCTTCAAACTTGAAGTGAATCCATAGTGCAGAAAACGACCTATTGCAAAGACTACAAGGACAGGTTTTGGTAAAGAAGTTCTTGGAAGCAGTATAATACAATCAAACATTTCTTGACAGAGTAAATATATAGGGTCGGAGCCCTTGGGGTTAGTGCCTCAGAATTGGAAGGATTGGTGTCCTTGGAGTTGGTGCTCCTAAATTCAAGATTGGTGCCTTGGTAAGAGAGGGTCAGAGCCCTAGAGGTTGGAGCCTCATCAAAGTCCAAGTTGGTGCTTGGAAAAACTCATCAAATATTGTATTCAATCTTTTTCTTTATTTAATAAAATAATTTCTTTGAGTAAAATTGTAAAGAATCTAAACTGGTAATAATAACAATTGAAAAGAAATAATGATTCACTCCCCTCTCAGTATTTCCAACATACAGAAGAACAAGAATAAGAAGAAGAACCATGCAATTCGGTTTTAAGGAGATTAGTTTGGGAAAGAAGTAAACCAAAGAGCTATACTCCATTTTATTTCCATTCAAATTTTTCTTTATCTAGTACTTATGAAGATCCTAGAACTATTAAGGGGGTAGTGGATTCAGAGGATGGTAAATTCTAGAAAAATGCCATGGTTGAAGAAATGGAAGCCTTGGATAAGAATGAGGCTTGGGATCTAGTGCATTTTCTGGATAGAAGAAAATCTATTGGAAGAAATGGGTGTTTAAGAAGAATATGAATATAGAAGGAAAGTGGATAAATACAAATCTAGGTTAGTGGAAATAGGTAATTCCCATGTGCCAAGAATTTATTTTGGTGATATTATTTGTCTTTTTGCCAAGTTAGCTTCTATTAGATTACTTTTATATGTTGTTGCTATTTTTGATTTTGAGGTAGAATAGATGGATCTGAAGAACACATTCCTACATGGGGATGTGGAAGAAGAGATCTACATGAAGCAACCATAAGGCTTTGTAGTGAAGGGTAAGAAAGAACTTGTATGTAGGTTAAAAATGTCTTTGTATGGGTTAAAACAATCACCAAGGATGTGGTATCAAAAAATTGATATAGATATACAGGGACATGTAATCACAAGGAGAAAAGTGGACCACTGTGTGTATTTTGAATTAATTGGTGATAATGTTATATATTGGTCTTGTATGTGGATGATATGTTGCTGATTGTAAATGATAGAGAAATTATCCAATATGTGAACAACCAATTGTCCTCTAATTTTGATATGAAGGATCTTGGTGTTGTAAATTTTATTTTGGGCATGGAAATTAAAGAGATAGAGAAAAGAGGAAACTCTTCTTAAATTAGAGGAAGTATGTAGAAACACTATTGCAAAGGCTTAACATGCAGGATAGTAAAGTGGTGAAGGTTCCTATTCCTAAAGGTGTAAATTTATCTACAGAATAGTGTCCTAAGGGGCAGGGAGAGGAAGAGGACATGTCTCTTGTTCCATATGTGAGTGTAATTGG
The DNA here is from genome assembly GCA_000404065.3 of Pinus taeda. Lineage (NCBI taxonomy): Eukaryota > Viridiplantae > Streptophyta > Pinopsida > Pinales > Pinaceae > Pinus > Pinus taeda. Next base: position 12,449 of record APFE030718387.1, on the reverse strand, counting down.
AAGTTTGGTGCATGAAATGGTCTATACTAGACTATAAATTGCACATGTAGTGGAAGTATTGAGTAGGTTTATGTCAAAAATAGGGAAGGAGCATTGGATAACAATCAAGAAGGTTTTCAAGTATCTATGTGGCACTAGTGCTTATGGTTTGTGCTACCAAGGAATACTAGGATTAGATAGAGTGTTGGACATACATGACTTTGTTGACATTGATTGGTATAGAGATCTAGATCATAGAAGATATACAAGTGGGTATGTTTTTAACCTATTTGGAGGAGAAATTAGTTGAATGAGCAAGACACAGTTTATAGTGGCACTTTCAACTATAGAAGTTGAATACATGGAAACCAATTTTGTAAGTAAGAAACCAATTTCATTACAGAGATTGTGTTTAGGTATGTGGTTGGTACAATAAGCTATAATGATAGATTGTGATAGCCAAAGTGAAATTTTCTTGGAAAAGAACCCTGCTTATCATTCGAAGACAAAGCATATTGATGTTTAGTGTCACTTTGTGAAGGATGTGGCTGAATATAGAAAATGAGTTTTTGATAAATATGGACACTTTGAAGAATGTTACATATGCATTTAAGAATCATGTGAACACTAAAATGTTTTCTTGGTGTAGAGAAACAATGGGCATTACTGCCCTGGATTGGTGACTTTGTACTCTTGTCGGCCCTTGTGTGCAAAGAAAACAACAAGTGGGAGGATGTCAATATGTGTTATATTTTTTGCATGGTGGGGAGGGGGGGTTTGTGGAGGGACGGTAGCCCCCCTACATGGGGTTCGGGGTAGTGCACTGAATAATTTTTTGGGTGGTTTTTACCATGGTTTTGCACGTGGTTTAACACATGGTGTTTTTTCCCATGGTTTTGTAGATCCGGTCAAAGGAACTGCAATTATATTCTAATCTAGGGTTAATGGATTGGGGGTTTATGAATGCTCTACAACATGTATATAATGTATTTTAACATTAAAAAGAAATTAATGAAAATCAATATGGTTTTCCTAGTTTTGGGTTCCAAAAAAATGTCTATGTATATTTTTGTGATTACCATTGCATCTTTTTTATTTTTTTTAAGAATTTTTTACATATATTATTTTTACAGGGTCCAAACTTGTAAAAAGGCTTAATGCATGTATTCAGTTTTTCATCTTCCAACCTATCAAAATATGTTTGTAATAGGATCATAGTTCAATTCATGCTTTAGGTATTCCACAAAAAATCCAATTCTCTAGGTGTGTGATTCATTATTTACATGTTTGATTGTCAACTTTAATAGCTAGAAAGAAACACATAAATACATATATGAAACAAGGAACACTAAGAGTATATGATCAAGAAACCATTGAATGGTGAAATTCTATTAATTATATTGCTCTAGTGTGTGTTTTCAATTTGGTCCCTTTATATAAATTTAGGTGAACATAACAACTATGTCATAATTGGACTTTGTTCAACCATCTCCATAAGTATCTCCTAAAATATTTCCATGAACCTCTCAACCAAAAATCTTCCCAAACATCTCTTGATTCTCTTCATCTCTAATTTTTACGTAGACTTCTAGAATTGGTCAACATAATTCATACATTAAAATAAAAATTTTATTATTTAAACATCACAAGTAGGAATTAATCCCGCATTCTCCTCCTTAACTAGTATATATTATCTAAATATACAATCATCATTCTATGATTGAACGTATCCCTTCTTCATCTCCATATTCTATGTTCTTTTCCTTCACTGTTGTTGGTATTCATCTCATGTCTTCTACAATATCCTTATTTTGTCTTTTTCCTCCAACTTCATTCACATTCACATATTTTCTCTTCTTCATTATTCATCCTAAATCATCTTCATTTTTCATCTTGTACCTAGAAAAAAAAAACATTATGTTTATTGAAGTCCATATAAAAATTTACCATCCACTAGAATACATGAGTTTTCAACCACTATATCCACCAATTGTGTAGGAAGATTTTCCTCATTAATGGTTCAACAATAATTTTTAAATCACAAAAATCTCACTCCCACTTTATCATCATCAAGAATTATCCTAGGTTTTCTTTGGATTACCTATAACGACATCCCATGCTTTCTTTGGATAACCCATAACCATAATATGTGTTTTCTTGAGTTACCCTAAACTATTAAGCCTATGGTTTTTAGTGGATAACCCTCAACCATCATGTCCTATATGTTTTTTACATCAGTTTACCCTTAACTATTATAATTCTCAAGTGGTTTTGATTTAGCATAAATAATAAAGTGGTTTCTTACCATGAACAATACCTGACCTCAGTAGTTTTAGCTAATGACAAACCTTCATTTGTTGTGAAAGGTGGCTTCATTTTACAATAAACCATTCACTTCAATTATGGGGGTATATTTTCTTCATTAGGCCTTACATAATCAGTGACTCGTATATGTGTGTGTGTGTGTGTACAATTACAATTTTTCATTTTAGGCTAATCTAGCCCTTACGCAAATATTGGAGTAAGACCATTTTCTTTTCATTATAAAAAACATTATTTGAGAAGGAACATTAAACTTTTTATACATGCCATTTTCATGGATTCACTACCTTTGCATCTCAACACATGATACTATTTATCATTTCCTCGCTTTGTTTCCTTCTTCTTGCCTATATTTTGTATCTTATTCTTCTTTTTCTTTCACTTTTCTTCCAATGCTTCATTCCTTGTGCTAACTTTTTTCCTTTTGATTATTTTTTCATGTGTAGAAGCCTATCTGGTTCAACTTTCTTTGCAATCTTCTTGTCTCAAGAAGTCAACATCTTCTTCTCTTTTATTCATCTTTCTCTGGTTGCATTCTCTGTGTCAAATTTTTCTTCTTCTTCTTGCATAAATCCTTATTTGAATCTTCTATTATAATACTTCCATAAGTGGTTTCTTGTAGGAGGGATGTTTCCATCCAACAAGACACCTATGACATTATTTGGAAAAATTAACTAACACACTAATGCCATTATTTTGCATCACTTATTCATGACTTCCACTCCATATTTTACCAAGACCTCATCACTCTTTATGATCCAAATTAGATCATTGTATTTTTTTCATTTATCTCAATGTTTCCAAAGTGGAAAAATTGGAGGAATTAGCTTGAAGCTTCATTTTTACCGGTAGGTCCCACTATGGAGAATTGGCATCTGAAACCTTTTGAAGCCATTTAAAAATATTAAATGAAATTTTTGGGGTTATAAATCTCATGCGTAAGCATGGACCTTGTGATGTTATTCTACACTTGAGACCTTTCCAACAATGCATGAATCACATCAATAGGAATTCATAACAAAAGTTATGTGTCATGAAAGTTGATATATTGTGATTGACCATAGTAATTTGAGAGGGTACTATGTTAGCCCCTGTCACTTATGCAAAAGGGGCTATCCACATGTGGTATACAAAGAAAACTATAGAAGGTTGAAGTTATAACTCTAGTTGAGAGTTGAAGGGTCAAACCTAACCCCTAGTTGGCTATCATCTTTTGTTTAAACTGAAATAGTAGGAGGAGAAGGGGTTCCATTCGTATGTAGTTCTATAGTAGATCATATCAAATAGGAGTGGGATTTAGAGAGCATAATGGAGGGGTTTAGTGTTTTGCAGTAGCGTAAAAGGCCACAAGTCTTAGGTAACTCCTTATAGAGTTCCTTCTTCATTGTAATCGCATTATTTACATTCCAGAGAAAAAGAGAGTAGAGAAACCTCACCTTCTAGCTTGGCTTTCTAGTAAGGGTTTCATGGAGAAAATATTTGTGTCCATTGTTGATGCATTATTTTATTTGTTGTTTTCCTTTTTTTGTATTTTACCTAATATATGCATAAGTAGAAAATTACTTTAACAAATATAAAATCTAAAGAAATTTAATTTTCATAGTATAGATTTCAATTTGATTTTTTATGATGAATTTTCCAATAGAATATTCATAGAAGCTTATGAATCATATTAGGATTAGATTAGGTTTCTTTGGGGAATCTCGTTGGAGGTTACAGGGGATCCAGAAACATGTTTAAGTAGAAATTCATAGAACCATAGCCATATTGACGAATCTATTCACAATAAACTTGAATAAGAAGAAGAGAGATTCTCAATATTGGAACCATAACTCATATATATCAAATGCAATATGCACCTCCTTATGTCAACTCTAGAAAACAAGCTTCGAATTGGAGAAGATGGAAGTTCAACTCAGGGGTAAAATTAGAGAGGAAAACAAGGGATCGTGAAGACTTAAGAAATGAATCAAGGAATGAATTTGAGAAAGAGAAGCTGAGTTTGAGTTTCATTACCATTCATAGTCCCTATTTAAGATGTAATCGAAGGTCAACATAAAGTTGTATCGGGGTGAGATTGATGCTTGTGATTTAAACATTTTCCGGAGCAATTAAAAGTATATTTTAGCATTCACCACATAGATAAGGAGTTGAAAATATAATTTTATAGATTGAAGTAAGAGGTCCATGCCCCAACATGGTGGGAAATCCATATAGAGACACTTAGGTTGGAGGGTGATACCCTAGTAACTAAATGGGAGGAGTCCAAAACCCTCATAATGTCCCAAATCTACCCTATCGGGTATCTAAAGAACCAATGGAACTAATGGAACTACTTTAGGAAAAGTTGGGGGTTGAGTGTATAGGAGTAAACCATTGAATTTAGAAGACGCTCATCATGCTAGGTATCTCTTTCAATAGCTTGAATATACTTATCAAGTATTTGGGGGGTTTGCATAATAATATATGAAAGTAGATGATGTTGTTCACACCAATAATAGTGGATGAGGCTTGTGTGTAGGCACAATACCTAGAAGACATAGGAAAAACAAAATTGTAGTCAAGTGGTTCAAAATAGAAAGAGCACCAGAAAGGTTATAAGGAAGTGAAGAAGAAGCGGAAACGGGTAAGGATAAGAAGACAATAACCACTACGCATTAGTATAAGGATCGTATTAATCATTAAAACCACTACAAGATTTATGACCACACTGAGAGGAAGTGATGGAAATTTCATCTAGAGCTGAGCCCGAAGAACTGAAAGAAGGATGGAAGGAAAAAAATTCTTCTCACCATAGATTCGAGCAATCAGGTGGAAGTAGCTTTGATTTGGAAAACGAGATTGTCTGCACATTAGTGCAAAAATAGGTGAATTTGAGTATCCATCATTAGGAAGAGAAGGAGATGACCAAACTCTTACATGCTAAGATATAGGTCAATAAGACCAAGATCGATGCCTTGTTTGACTCATGTTCACAAGAAAATATCATAGTAGTAGATTTGGTCAACAAACTTGGATTGGAGGTTCATGATCATCCTAGCCTATATATATCGGGATGGGTAAATAAGGATGTAGAAATTATAAAAAAAAAAAAATTAAATAAATTAATTAATAAATTAATAGTGTAGAGTAAAATTTTCTATTATTAGTTATTATATTGATGAACTAGAGTTGGATTTAGTACCACTTGATGTACATGGGGTCATGTTTGGGAGACCCTATGTGTATGTGCATGATGTAATATTCATGTGGATATCCAATCAGTACCACCCCATTAAGGATATGCAATCATTCTTTATCAACATGCACAAAGGGAAGTCCAAGATTTCAATAGTAAGTACCAACTAAGCCAAGAAATTGATTAGTTATAGCAAGAAATATGTTTCACTGTTTTTAAGAGAAAAGTTAATTTAATGAGGATTTGATAAGGTAAAAGGCATCCCTAGAGGGGTGTGATAAAGAATAGAAATAATAATTGGAAGGGTTGTTATGGGAATACATGGGAGTGTTCCAAGATCCTGAAGGGATACCACCCAAGAACGAAGTGGAGCACAAAATCCAATTATTGTTGGACTCTCCATTCCCAAATTTTAGTTTGTGCATATATTCCACTTTGGAAGCAAGTAGAGTGAAGAAGAAATTGTATTTATTGTTGGAGTAGGTTGTGATTCAACCAAGTAATTCACCTTGTGGGCCAACCATCGTAATTTCTCTAAAGAAGGATGAGAGTTGGTGCATGAGAATTGATTATTGAGTTTTAAAACAAGATTGTACTCAAGAATTGGTACCCATTTCCTAGGATTGATGATTTTTAGATCAATTGCAACAAGAAAAATATGTCACCAAGCTAGATTTAAAATCGGGGTATCACAAAGTTTGAGTCAAAGAAGAAGACATTTAGAATATCGCTTTCAAAACCAAATGTTATGAACCTTATGCCTTTAAAATGATAATAAAACAATGATTACACTCAAATTTGAGGGGGAAAGCTTCATTTACAATGAACAATGTACACGACAAGATTTGATAATCTTAAGGCTAGGCCTCCTTAGTTGGTGTGTGTCTATGTGTGTGTGTGTGAACAAAGGGCATAATTAAAATAAAATGGGACCATGAAAGGTTATATCGTACATAACAATATAACAATATAAATGTAATCATTCAATATCTAGGACTTAAAAATAGAGTTTAGTGTTAACATGGGGCTTATATAGGGCTTAGCATGCCCCGCCCCTTCAAACATGTGTTTTCCTCAACACTTGACAATATGCAAGTGTTTTGGCATGACAAAATCATCTTCTCATGTCACCTCTTCCATCGACATGTTCCTTAATTTGATGTGGTAATTAGTAATTACTCGATTCCTTAGCTACTAAATCCTTATTTCTAGGATTGCTTCTAGTTCTAGTATGGTTTTCCCTTCTTTATTAATCTTTGGTAAAATAGTTTGGACTTAAATCCTTTCACCTTCTTCATTAAACTTTGCTAACATAGTTTGGACTAGGATTACCTTCTTTAAGCAAAAAACATGGAAGATTGGATGTACGCGTGAAGATGGAGGCAACTCCAATTTGTAAGACATACTTCCAATCCTTTTCAACATCTTATATGGGTCATAATGCCTTGACACTAATTTATGGTACTCTTTTTGTTGCTTGAGGTACATATGTATATATGATTGTGGTCTCAAATATATCCAATCCCTTACTTCAAATTCCCTTTCACTGCAATGATGATATTCTTATTGTTTCATTCTACTTTTTGCTATAACCAAGTTGCCCTTCAATAGTATGAGAACTTATTATTGGTTCCATATGTGGTCCTCTACTACTTGAGTCTTTATATTCCCTTTCAAGGGTGATATGATGGATGAAGGATGATATCCATAAAGTGCCATATGTTAACCTTTTTTATGAAGTATGGAAGGAAGTGTTGTAGCACCATTTTGCCAAGGGAAACCATTTGACCCATTGTGTTTATTTATCATATGCAGAGCAATGTAGATATCCTTCTAAAAATTTATTCACAATATTAATTTTCCCATAAAAATGAGGATGGTAAGATGAGCTATGAGAAAATTGATTACCCAAATTAGAAATTAATTCAGTCCAAAAAATTTCTAGTGAAAATTGGATCTCTATCACTTAAAATAACCTTTAGTATTCCATGTAGATTTTGGATTGTTTCCTTGAATTATTTTTCCATTGTAATTGCTTTAAAAGGATGTGTGTGTGTGTGTGTGTGTGTGTGAGAGAGAGAGAGAGAGAGAGAGAGAGAGAGAGAAATTAAGCATTCATTGTCATTCGATATTCCACTACCATAATGAAATTCATTCCTTCAGATTTGGTGTCACTTTTTTAGTAATTTTCTCATGTTATTAGAGCTTATCACTTTACAATTTTTCCCTTGGACACCTCTGAGCTCAATTTCCTTTCCTTCTAATTAAAATATTATGAAAATATCTTGAAAATTAAGGACCATTGTTCTCACTGATTGTAACCATTAGACCCCTAATACAACATCAAAACCAACAACATCAATGCCAGCCATCTGGGTTGCAATCATGGAACTATCCAACAAATAATTCCTATAATTTAGCTTAATATTATGTCACTTCGTTGAACAATTTATGGTTCCTCCATCTACAATCATTACTTAAAATTACAATGTTAGATATGCAAATAAATTAAGATTTTTTTTCAATTTGTATTTCATGATGTTATGGGTACTCCTTAGATCAATCAATTATGCTAGCTTTTTAATTTTGACATATCCTTCTATCTTCATGGTTTTGGGAGTATTGATACCATCCAATGCATGAAAATATATTATTGGAGTAGTTCCTTCTAGCTCTAGATCTTGTTATGGTTCCACTTCTTGATCTTCTTTATCTTCGTAGTCTATGAAAAATAATTTATTCTCACTACATTGACACCCCTTACCGTACTTGTTGTCACAGTTGAAACATAGTTTATTTTTTCTTCTTTCATCCCTTTTTTGTGGTGTCAACCTTTTCAGTTTAGGAAAGGAAGAATGGTTTTCTTTATAGTTAGTGACCAACATTTTAGTGGTCATTTTTATTTAAACTTTACTTATTAGACTAAAATCAAGTTCTAGACATTTAGGTTCAAAGAGATGCACTTCATGTTGGATTATTTCCTTTAAAGTTTCGATAAATAGGTCTAAGGAATTATCCTTTCAGAATGTTCTTTATTATGATACTCAACTTTTAGAATTTTTCAATTGGATATGTAAGTAGACCCTTTTGTTGAGGTTTACCAACTAACTAAAGAACACACTTCTCTTACTATCCCCATAATGTGCTATCAATTCCTTTTCAAAAATAGACCAAGATATAACATAATCCTTTATTGATACAATATATGTTAATCTTGTTCTAAAAATGTGATTTTAATATACATGTTTTGTAAGGCTATCCTTGTATTGATATTTAAAATGTAGTAGTTCCTTGGTGTTGAAATTGAGCCTTGATCATGAGGATCTTAGAGTGAAAAAACATGATTATGGTTATGTGATAATATTTGTGCTCTCCAATTGTGAGAAAACACTGCCCGTAGGTGATTGATTTCCAACACAATTATTCTTCTTATTTCCATGATTTCCTTGGATTTCAATATCCCTTTTAGGAATCCTCTCCAAGAGAAGAGTTTCCATGTTAACCATGGATTCTTTTATTTCTTCATTGTTTTAATTCATCTTCTTTTCCATTTTTTCCATCATTCCATTTTAAGGTTTTCTTGAAAACCTAAGAAATATAAAATTTTCAACAAACTACCATCCATCTTATTAACTTTGTTCTCTCATTGGGAAAACCTAAATTCTAAGCCTTCAATTTATTCACAAGTCCTAGATGAGCCTTCATGAGGATTAATTGGTGTAGTATATTTATTTGGAAGCATGTTGGGAAATAATAATAACAGCTCTCTATCACAACTTACAATCACAATTTTGTTTTAATCTTTATGTCACTTGTAAATTATGTAGCCTTAAAACTTTAATTTGGAGAATATTTAAATGGTTTACCTTTTACTTAATATATTTATAATATTTGAACCCTTCTAGATTTGAAATTTTGGTTTGTAATAATTTGATATGTCTTCTCTACAATTCCATAAATTTGACCAAAATCTAATGTGCCAAGTGAAAGTTAAACTTGCTATTTTTGTTATCCTCTTCCCAAGAGAAAACTTGTATAGCATGCCACATGTCCAATTATTCATATATAATTTTGAAATTTTTACCTAAGGTACTTCATTATGTCTCCTCAAATATCTAATGATTTCATAGTCTAAGGTACCACAAAAAAAATATAGTGAAAATATCAACCTCAATTTTTTGAAATTGATTTCATGACCCTTCATAAACCATAACTTGCAGAGTGTATATATTTGAAAGAACAGTGAAACATATTTTGAATTTTTTATCAGATGTATCTTGATATGTATTCTCAATTGTATCTAAATTCCATTGATTTACATGGCATGAAAAAAGAAATTATAGTGAAAATGTCGAGATGCATCATTTGAAATAGATTTCAGAATCAATCACATACCATAACTTTCACAGGGTATATCTCAGAAAGCATAGAAAACCAAAATCTAAAATTGTAACAATATTTTTCATGAGATCTCTTCTAAATATCCTCAAAGTCTCACCATATAAAATATCCTCAAAATACTTTATAGTGAAAATTCCAGGATGACCTCTTTGAAGCAACAAAACCCTATGTATGTGTGCTTTGATACCAAATGTTATGAAAATTGCACCTTCAAAATGATAAGAAACCAAAAATTACAATCCACTATGATAGAGAAAACTTCTTTGACAATGAATATAATGTACAAGACAAAATTTGATGATCTTAAGGCTAGGTATCCTTAGTATGTGTGTGAGTGGAGAGAGATAGGGGGGGGCACAATTATAATAAAATGGGACCATGAAAGCTTATAGCCTGCATAACAAAAAATTAATAGAAGTGTAATCACTCAATATCTAGGGATTAATAATGATTTTTAGTGTTAACACGGGGTTTATATATGGCTTAACACCACATAAGCTTTGTGTGCATGCTTACTCATGCCATTTTGTCTAATGATGCACCAACTACATTCATGAGATTAATGAATGATGTATTCTTCTCTTACCTAGATTCATTTTTTATCTTTTTATTTGGATGGTATATTTTTTACAATGCTACCTAGGAGGAGTAGATATCATGCGTCATGCAAGTTCTAAATACTTTGAAGAAGCACTAGGTATTGGAAAATATCAAGAAATATAAGTTTTCACAATATTGGTGTATTTAGGCTATGTGATTGGTGGAGGGTGTTGGAGAATTAAGTATGGAATATATTTAAACAATTCTCCTTATCCTTAATAATTTCTTGTGAAATTTAGTTAGCTTCTTATTTTTCTTTATTAGATTCTCTTAATCAAACAATTATCAACAAAATAAACCATGAAGATCATAAAAGAAAATAGACACAAAATATAGGCTCCAAGCCAGGGTGAAACCCCTCCAAAGGGGAAAACTGAGAAAAAATCTATTCTCCTCTTATAGAATTAATTCAAAAGAGAAATTCCAATACCCAAAGACCAAAGTCAAAGCCTCCTCCAAGCACCAAGTCAACCCTCCAAATGATATTCTTCAAGACAAGACAAGACAAGAAAAGGTCTACCAAAGTCAACGAAATTCAACTCCTTCAAGGTTTTCTCCAAACAAGGTTTCTGCCTTTAATTTAGATCTACAGCTTTGTGCCCTGCAACAACTACAAAAACCCTAAAGTCTTGCACGTGTGGGAAAAAATAGATAGAAATCAGATCTCCTTCCTCCACTTAGTCTTCCTTCTTGTCTTCCTTTTATTGCTTGAGATCGAACTACAAAAATGTGTCCAAATGAATCAAACTTGCTTCCTTAATATAGCCTTCTTATGAGGTCGAATTACCTCAAACTAGGTTGACTTCCTCTGTGTTGTATTGGCTACAACCACCCTCCAAAATTTTGGCCTACACCAATTTCGGAGCCTCCCTTGAGAGTTTCACTTGATGACTACACACACTTGGGTTCACTCTATGAGCTCATGTGAGTCTTTACATCTACCTTCCTTCTTCATTTCATTTAAGTTTCTACATGCTGGTATCTAAGTCATGTTTATGACCATGTTCTCATTATGCTCAAAGTATTCACTTCGTATGTGCTTGTTGTGTTCGCTATGAAAACATTTGTGGCACTCACACACGGAGTCACATTCACTGTTTTGCAAGCATTGTCTCGATCAATGAATGGTCAATCATGAGGGTCGTGCTTGTCACTTTCACCGTCAGTCAGTCATGTTGAACATGTGTGTCTGGATGGTTTGGGTCGTTTCGTCGCCAAGTCATGTGAGTGTGTGTTCATATGATCACCTATGCATCTTTCAATCATTCACACACAGACATTTTTGTTGGAGTTTTGATGACTAGACTCCCCTCTAACAACCAGACCATCACCCTGATTTTGACTCAATCGACTGTCAACCAGAACAACGCAGAAGCACCAAGCTATTCTTTTCAAGCTTCGTGGTCCGCAAGCAATTCAATCAACCCTCATGCTGGCCACTCGAACAGTCAAACCTGGCAGTCACCTTGGGACTGACTCACCTCAAAAATTGTGCAGAGTCCACTAACCTTACTCACTCATCTGACTGAGGAAATTGTGCAGATAGGCCGAACATACACCAAGTGCTCGTCCTTGTCTCCCTAAAAAAATTACGCAATTTTCCGAGTCAATCATCTCGATAGTTGACTGACTGTTCATCTGAGAAATTGTGCAGTGTTCATGAGCGGGCTTTCCACTGCCCATTAGTCATCTTAGCTCAGAAATTATATAGAGATGTGTTAGCATTATGATACATACGTTGTAGTTGATGGCAACCCACTCATCTCAGATGATAAATTATAGTGCAGAGAAAAGTTCCTTTCATGCAGAGAAAAATTCATGCACTTTCATGAAGAGAAAAGTTCCTTTCATGCTGAGAAAAGTTCACGCACTTTCATGCAGAGAAAAGTTCCTTTCATGCAAAGAAAAGTTCACGCACTTTCATGCAGAGAAAAGTTCCTTTCATGCAAAGAAAAGTTCACGCACTTTC